>OLKM01003784.1:25000-30020 GCA_900291075.1 Melanogrammus aeglefinus | reverse complement strand
AGGTATTTGATTATAAAACATGTTTACTTCATCACGATGAACTTTATTATTCCACTTGACTAAAAAATTACTTGCCTCAAAAGGTGGTATTGCATTAAGAAAGGACTTTTAGTATTTTTTAATAATTTTTACCAGGTTTCACGGAAATACAAGCCAGACGAAGTATAATTAAGTCAAAATATAAGGGCAAGGTGACAATATTGTGAGCCAAAAGGTTTTCCACCCCTCTGTTGGCCAGCCGAGTACATGCCTTTGTATTCTCCCTGCTTAACATAGTATGTGATGTTTCTACTGCAGTATACTGTAAGGGGGTGAATACATGGACACATTATACCATTTGATGTGGTTGCTGTTTTCTCAGTCTTTTAACCTGTCTCTCGGATTCTGCCTGTGTAGTTAAATGACAAATAAATGGGTTTATCTTTGAGTTTGAATTACCAAAAACATTTACATTGTAGTGTGAGTCATTCACTGAATATATTCCCTAAACATGCTATGAAATGCAAAAAAAAACAACAATACAATTATTTATTTGTAATTTACACTTAAAAAGAAAAGTGCATACATTTATGTTTCTATGGTTATGACAATAGTTTATCTAAATAGAAAAAAATACAAGAAAGGCCAAGGGAAAAAAAAAGATGAATATGCTGTGTGTGTGTACACACTTTCACTTTCCCCCTAACTCACGGTTGACTACATTTATTCTCTAAATCAATGCACAATTAAGTAATGCTGTTGTAGGTATATTATATTTATTTGGTTCCTGTCAGTCTTTGTAGAGTCATTGAGGCCGTTTGCTACCCTGCAGCATAGTTAGGCCCATTGATTTATTCGATATACAGGGGACAATTCTACTAGACAGAAAATAAACACAATGAGTAGCTCCATCTAAAAGAGAGAAAAGGTGTACATTTCAACTAGTTCATCGTCTCCTGGCTACTGGCCAAACTGAATATGTCAATAATAATGATGGCACACTTGTGGCTGATCAGGAGGCTGACCTACTGCCAGTGCAGTGACGGTGGCCCCTAAAGGTAAGTTGATGAAGAGCTAGTGTGATGGTGGTGGTGGTGGTGGTGGTGATGATGATGATGATGTCATCGCTGGTCGCTCAGTCTTGCGGTGGTGCGGTGTCCTCGTCTTCTTCAGGTAGAGAAGGGTCCGGCTGGGAATGCTTGCCTAGTAGGCACGCACGCACACACATGCATGCATTCATGCAGCAGAAACAGACACAGTAATGGAAACAGACACACAGACACACAGATGTACACACACACAGACACACACACACACACCTTGTAGTGTGTTGCCGTGGAGCTGCTATCAGAATGACGTTGAAAGCCTTTAGCTCCAGTGTTCATGAGCCTTTACGTCTCTGCTGTCTCCCAGATATCGTCATAGTCGTCCTTTATAGGAATCTGTTATTTTTTTAGGCATCACCATTACCATCAAAATAACCTCTATATCGCTGCGCATTTCCAATATATCTGTTGTTGCTTTTGTCTGGTAATGTCATGTTCATATCAAAGTCCACATTCAGGCTGCCAGCCATGTAACAGAAATTCCATTAATACGATCTTACGAGTCGCACAATTAATAATTTGTTGTGCCCCATTTGTTCCATAATCCCCCCTGAAGTGTGTGGCTTATCCATGAGGTAAGAAGGCAAGGTAGATGGTCAAGAATGTGTGAAGCAGTGCCAGGGGCCACAGCCCCAGCAGGGGCCCTCTCTGTCTGGGACGCGGCAACAGGAACAGGAAATGTCTGCTCCTAAATCCTCCATCAGTACAGATTAAAGGTACCACAGGGAACAGACTGTGAGAGAGAGAGAGAGAGAGAGAGAGAGAGAGAGAGAGAGAGAGAGAGAGAGAGAGAGAGAGAGAGAGAGAGAGAGAGAGAGAGAGAGAGAGAGAGAGAGAGAGAGAGAGAGAGAGAGAGAGAGAGAGAGAGAGAGAGAGAGAGAGAGAGGGAGAGAGAGAGGAAGAAGAGAAAGAGAGAGAGGGAGAAAGAGAGGGAGAGAGAGACACACAGAGAGAGAGAGGGAGAGAGAGAGAGAGAGAGGGAGAGAGAGAGAGAGAGAGAGAGAGAGAGAGAGAGAGAGAGAGAGAGAGAGAGAGAGAGAGAGAGAGAGAGAGAGAGAGAGAGATATTGGAGCAGCATGGACTGTAAACTTTTTGAAATGGTTTCTTGTAATTGTTTTCAATTCTGCTCCAAATAATAATAAATTATAGTGAGTGATAATAAATGATATGATGTAGATAGATAGATAGATAGATGGATAGATAGATAGATAGTCCGTCTGTGTCCGTCTGTGCGTGCGTGTGTGTGTGTGTGTTTGTGCTCGTGTGCTTGTTATGGAATAAGGAATAAAAACAGGTTTCCAGGGGTTGCAATAGGAAGATAATCTACATTTCAGAGGCTTATTTAGTGTCATTCTGCCATCTAATGATTTGACTAAATTCGTAACCATAGAGATTTGTAAAAATCCCTTATTTGTGGCGAAACCTGCCTAAGAGCATTTAGCCTCAGTGCGCTATCGCCACAATAGTAAAAGCACCTAATCTTTTTTGATAAGACATTGTTGTATGAAGTACAGTTGGTGATTGCTGTGTATGTATACAGCTAAATATCAATGCATGTTGACCCGATTGATCCCAACCTCTCAAGGGCTATAACCAGTGATACATTAAAATCGTTGAGATTTGTGGCTGGAGAGCACTCAAACTAAAGTCTAGGCAGCATCGGCCCAACAAAGTGATTTAGACAAATGATATTATATAGTGTATATAGTGAGCCAGCAGAGCTACAATGGTTTTATCACTCAGAGCGGGAGGGTCTTTTGGCAAACAGGGGTAATTCATCTGAGTAAAGCTCCACTAAATCACTAGTAAAAATCTCTGGGCTGGGGGTTTCTACACCTCCTTAAGGAAGTGCTCAACCCAGGGGGGAGGAAACACAAACCATCACAACAACGTAGTACATCAAGACGAGAAATCAAGAGACTAAATCAAATGGAAAAAGATCTGGAGGGAAATCCACGCAATAATCAACACAATCAGTACACACACACTTTTGGATTGTCAACATAGGTGACATGTGTGGTTGAATAGGAGGCAACAGGTTTCAGAGAAACCTGTTGACGTGTGCCTAAGGGGTCGCTCCACTACTTGGAGGTACCAGCCCCTGGTGGTGGAGTAGAGGGGGTGGGGGGGGACCATGAGACCCTGAGGTCAGCCAGCTTTGCAGCGATGGGGCGGTCTGAGAGGAGCGCCCCACTGCTGTCTGCAGAGGGGGCCGCATCTCACAAAGCCTGGGTAGGAAAACTCTGATGAGTGCCTGCGTGTGTGGGTGCGTGCGTACGAACGTGTGTGTATGTGTGTGTGTGTACGTGTGTGTGTATATATGTGTGTGTCTGTCTCAGAGAGACAGTGGAAGCATGTTGGTGAAGGATAATGTTAAAGAGACCTTATGGACCTTATGCACCTTAGCAAATGAACTAGAATACAACAACTATCTATTATTAAGACATCCATAATATGTATCTCAATATTATTCACTTTATTCACAGCAACTTCTTCAACAAGCACAATTTCATCAGATCACCCATAGGAGTAGCTTTAGGAATCCTTTTGAGAATACATTTGTGTAAAACTTTTTGTGTGTGTTGGGGGGGGAAATGTGTGTGTGTGTGTGTGTGTGTGTGTGTGTGTGTGTGTGTGTGTGTGTGTGTGTGTGTGTGTGTGTGTTGTGTGTGTGGTGTGTGTGTGTTGTGTGTGTGTGTGTGTGTGTGTGTGTGTGTGTGTGTGTGTGTGTGTGTGTTTGTGTTTGTGCGTATGTATGTGTGTTCTTATGTGTGTTTATGAGTGTGTGCATCTGGCATGCTTATGCTTATTTTCCCCACATTTCAAAGACATCATTGTTTGTTGTCGTCACACAGAGTCTGGTGTGCTTATTGGGAAAGAGACATTGGGATGGATGGAGCACAAGGAAAGAGGAGAGAGAGAGAGAGAGAGAACAGAAAGGCATCGAGAGCTCGAGAGAGAAGGAAAAGCAGGAGTGTGCGTGAGGTGGAAGGTAGCTATCGGGAGACGGAGCCCGGACTGGAAACTTCCTCTTTATGGTCACATGACAAGTCTGAGAAAGACAGAGAGAGAGCGAGGAGGGAGGTGTGAGCGAGACACAGGCGTTACCGCGATGCAGACAGATGAGAGAGACGGGGGACAGAGAGACAGAAGAGAGGTTAGTCTGTTGCTTGTGGTGTGTTGATAAAAGAAGAAGAAACCTTTTTATGTACGCCTGTGGGTTCCGTTTTGAAAGCAATGATATTATTTAGTTATTTATTCAAATCACAAAAGAAGCCACTAGTGGTGTAGATATAAAAATCATTGATATGCGTTCTCAAGTAATACATTTCCTCTGGGTTTGCAGGGTAACTTTGAGGATTGCTTTGGCAATTATGTAGAAAAACACTGTGTCTATCCCTCAAAGGTATTAATTGTCAGTTGTCTATAATCACAGCCTGAGATTATAGATAACTGACAAATAATACTTGATACTTTTCACGGGCTACTTATGGTTGTTGACATGGTTCAGCTTATGGCCCTTTCTCAAAGGCATTCGGTCAATGTGTCACTGTGTTTCTGTCATCATGTTAAACACAGTGTGGTGACATGCAAACTTTATAGAATGACCAGATATCCTGCATGCCTTCACTTGCCTTCCATGTGGGATCTAACCCAATAAAGAGAAAGCTTAAATGTCTTTATTCCTTTATTTATTACAAATTTATATCCTGCAAACTGATCATTGCTGTGATAGGTGGCCATCATCTCTCCTCCCTTAAAAGCACTTAATTTACAACAGTATCCGTAGCCATAGACAACAACTCAGAAACGTTGTGCCACGTGCGTGAATTTCGGGGCCCACGCGTTTGTTAAATCTTAAAGGTATTTACCCCCTGAACTGTTGCTGTCTGCTACTCCTCTCGCTTCATTGGCCAAAAGCAGCACTGTCTCAT
>OLKM01003784.1:17500-20000 GCA_900291075.1 Melanogrammus aeglefinus | reverse complement strand
TTGTTTGGTTGTTGGCTGTTTATTGTCATAAACAACCAAGCTGGGTGCAGCTAAAGGGTCACACATTCCCCTGATGTGGTCGTCGGTCTCCCCGATGTCGTTCAGAGGCGTTTTTGGTCTGTGCCGCTGATAACGCTCTTTGGAAGTCATAAATTAACTGAGAGGTGTCAGACTAATGTGCAGTTAGGAAATGGTCTGTCTTTGTCAGGCTATTAAAATGCGCTTTCAAACAAAGAATAAATAAATAACCAGATAACAATAACATAATCTTGGTCTGTTTTAGAACTGTGTGTGTGTGCGTGCGGTGTGTGTGTGTGTGTCTGTGCGTGTGTGATGTAATATACAAACCTGTGTCTCTCCACTTGCAGTGTTCTGTCCTCCCGCATCTGCAGAGAGAGAGAGAGAGAGAGAGAGAGAGAGAGAGAGAGAGAGAGAGAGAGAGAGAGAGAGAGAGAGAGAGAGAGAGAGAGAGAGAGAGAGAGAGAGAGAGAGAGAGAGAGAGAGAGAGAGAGAGAGAGAGAGGTAACTAGTTTCATCCTTAAAAACAACCTCAATCTGTCACTGGACCAAAGGACCAAAGTCTCACACCCACTAATGTAACATCCACAGGGGTCTTCCAACAAAAAACTCAAAATGTTTTGCATCGTTCTTTTATTCTAATATCTCTGCACCCGTTCCATTAAGATGAAGTGTTAGCAGGCCCACATTCTCCTGCACACGTTGTTTGACAAGGTATGCAGTGTTTCTTTATGAGCAGCGTCGCGGCCTCAGAGCCGAATGCAGTCTTTAAGGCCCGTGCAGCGGGCTCACGTTCCCTAGCTGGCCCCAGGTACACAGAGGCTGACCTCATTTCTACAATTAAGCAGTTCCTGGAGAAGGATTTGTAATGGGGTTCTCTCTCTCTCTCACCCATTCTCTCTTTACCTCCCTCCTCACTCCTCCCTGGCTTACTCCCTCTCAATCTGGCTGACTGTCTCTGACACAAGCCTTCTCCTCTCTGTCTCTCCTGCTCCTCTCTGTCTCTCCTGCTCCTCTCTGTCTCTCCTGCTCCTCACTGTCTCTCCTGCTCCTTTCTGCCTCTCCTGCTCCTCACTGTCTCTCCTGCTCCTCTCTGTCTCTCCTCCTCCTCTCTCTCTTTTGCTCCTCTCTCTCTCTCCTGCTCTCACTTATAAACACAAGTGCCCACAGCTCAATCTCCCCCTCTCTCCCTCGTTCTCTCTCTCTCTCCTTTCATGTGGAGCTCCTTCTCCCTCTCATTCTTTCTTTCTCTCTCCCCCCCCCCACACACACACAAACACTTATCTCCATCTTTCCAGCAGAACAAAGAACACTTATCATCCACTGCAACAATAATTTAATAAAGATTCCATTACAACCCCCCCACCCCCACCCCCCCACACACAGAGCTCTCTCAACCCTGGTCTCTATACATCAGCACTATTGTCTCTCTCTCTCTCTCTCTCTCTCTCTCTCTCTCTCTCTCTCTCTCTCTCTCTCTCTCTCTCTCTCTCTCTCTCTCTCTCTCTCTCTCTCTCTCTCTCTTCTCTCTCTCTCTCTCTCTCTCTCTCTCTCTCTCTCTCTCTCTCTCTCTCTCTCTCTCTCTCTCTCTCTCTCTACCTGTTCCGATGGGCAGTCTGTATATCTGCAGAGTGGCCGGAGTTGGTCTTCTGCGACGGATCTGGTAAAGAGACACACACACATGTACACACACACACACACACACACACACACACACACACACACACACACACACACACACACACACACACACACACACACACACACACACACACACACACACACACACACACACACACAGAGACATATAGTGCACGTGACATTTGCTTAAAAGACAAATATCTCGTGCATTAGAATTGCTTTCAATTAAAAAGCATCTGAAATAATCCCTGGACATTTATGTTCCACTGTATTACATTTCCTGAAATCACCATCTGCTATACAAAATGTTGTCAAATGTGGTTTCAACAATTCAACATCATCTCTGTATACTCAATACAATGACTCTCATATTCTATACATTAACATTAAATCTCTTAGGACCCTAACTAGCCAGTTATCACAGCCTTAATCCTTAGTCTCAGTGGTGTAATCCCCTTCCTGGCTTCACCCCTCGAGAGCGGTAAACAACAGCAGTAAAACTATCAGTCAAAATTATCGCCGGTTGCTGGCCAAACTCTGTTCCCAACACATAGAAATACACATTTAAATAAGTTTAAATTTAAATAAAGTCCACCTAATCAGAAACAGAACAGATCCATGATCATATAACTATGCTGGTTTAAGGGGTTGAACCCAGTGCTATAACCGCATCACATACCCAGTAGCCTATGGACATTTAGGTGAACACACATGTTTGCACTGTTGCGCATATATGACAGACAAACAAACACAACATCACACACGCAAACACACACACACACACACACACACACACCACCACCACACACACCACACACACACCACACACACACACACACAC
>OLKM01003784.1:0-15000 GCA_900291075.1 Melanogrammus aeglefinus | reverse complement strand
GGTATAATTTAATAAATATATTTTGTTTAATCAGATAATCATGACATTAATACCACTTCAAAGTTTTATGAAGGATTAGTGCATCAATAAAGTAAAATGGTAAAAGTGTCGTAGACCTACAGGAAGTGCTGCAGACACACAATATTTGGGCCACAGAATGACGAGAGAGTATGTTTGAGATGCATGTTGCATTTTTTTATATGAATCAGGACAGAAAAGAGAGAGAGAATCTATTTGAGGGCTCTAGCCCTACCGTAAGGGACTCCTAAAGCCTCAGCAACTTCTCCATCTTGTGACGTTACGCGCCACGGCCCACTTCTTCCCAGACCAATAACCCAATAATCCAACACACATACCTGAGAATCACAGCTCTACGTCATTAAAAAACTTTATTTTAATCTCGTAATGTGATGAAAAACCTAGGGTTAGGGTAAACACAGGCCAGTTGTGTTCACACGCCTTAAGGCATACGTTGTTATCTTCATCACCGCAGATGTCGCACTTCAAGATGGGTCCCAGGAATGACATATCCCGGATTTGTATTCCAGAAGAGTATGTGGCATGAATATTACAGTTTTTCTCAGTCGCTTTGGTACATTTCTTAGATCAGTATTGAAATTTGTAAAACAGTAAGTGCAGTTCTCAAAACAATTACAAATAGCAAAACACCATGGATTTCATGCAAAAGCAAGTCTCTTGCTCAAAATCCTTAGTTTGTTTCTCAAAAGTAAATATCTGTGTCAATGAACATGTCAGTATCATCAAAATGACATGTCCTTGTGTCATTGTGTATGGATAAGACAGTCAAATTGCTTAGTCATGTTGTCAATATAACAGTATAACACTCTGGAGGGATGTGCTGATGTAAACCATGGCTATAGTTTTGAAGACAATTATTGTAAAGTGTAAGATACACCTTGGTGTATGTGGGAGATTGATTGCAAGAGACTGGACAAGATTCACATTTATGGTTTGACTGTTTGTACTGTAATTTGTTGACAGACCATGTCATTGCTAGAAATGTGACCATAGGAAAATGTCCTTAGGGTAAACTGTACATGCATTGCTGTAGGAATTACAGTGCAGTCATCCTACACCTTCTGACGTTCATGTCTGTTGGGCCACAAATTCTCAGACAATGTAACATTGTGTTGTGCTCCAGCTATATATACACTGCTCAAAAAAATAAAGGAAACACTAAAATAACACATCCTAGATCTGAATGAATGAAATATTTTTATTAAATACATTGTTCTAAACGTAGTTGAATGTGCTGACAACAAAATCACACAAAAAATATCAATGGGAATCAAATGTATTAACCCATGGAGGTCTGGATTTGGAGTCACACTCAAAATGAAAGTGGAAAAACACACTACAGGCTGATCCAACTTTGATGTAATGTCCTTAAAACGAGTCATAATGAGGCTCTGAAGTGTGTGTGGCCTCCACGTGCCCGTATGACCTCCCTACAATGCCTGGGCATGCTCCTGATGAGGTGGCGGATGGTCTCCTGAGGGATCTCCTCCCAGACCTGGACTAAAGCATCCGCCAACTCCTGGACAGTCTGTGGTGCGACGTGGCGCTGGTGGATGGAGCGAGACATGATGTCCCAGATGTGCTCAATTGGATTCAGGTCTGGGGAACGGGTGGGCCAGTCCATAGCATCAATGCCTTCGTCTTGCAGGAACTGCAGACACACTTCAGCCACATGAGGTCTAGCATTGTCTTGCATTAGAAGGAACCCAGGGCCAACCGCACCAGCATATGGTCTCACAAGGGGTCTGAGGATCTCATCTCGGTACCTAATGGCAGTCAGGCTACCTCTGGCGAGCACATGGGGGGCTGTGCAGCCCCCCAAAGAAATGCCACCCCACACCATTACTGACCCATCCACCAAACCGGTCATGCTGGAGGATGTTGCAGGCAGCAGAACGTTTCTCCATGGCGTTCTCCAGACTTCTGTCACGTCTGTCATATGTGCTCAGTGTGAACCTGCTTTCATCTGTGAAGAGCACAGGGCGCCAGTGGCGAATTTGCCAATCTTGGTGTTCTCTGGCAAATGCCAAACGTCCTGCACGGTGTTGGGCTGTAAGCACAACCCCCACCTGTGGACGTCGGGCCCTCATACCACCCTCATGGAGTCTGTTTCTGACCGTTTGAGCAGACACATGCACATTTGTGGCCTGCTGGAGGTCATTTTGCAGGGCTCTGGCAGTGCTCCTCCTGTTCCTCCTTGCACAAAGGTGGAGGTAGCGGTCCTGCTGCTGGGTTGTTGCCCTCCTACGGCCTCCTCCACGTCTCCTGATGTACTGGCCTGTCTCCTGGTAGCGCCTCCATGCTCTGGACACTACGCCGACAGACACAGCAAACCTTCTTGCCACAGCTCGTATTGATGTGCCGTCCTGGAAGAGCTGCACTATCTGAGCCACTTGTGTGGGTTGTAGACTCCGTCTCATGCTACCACTAGGGTGAACGCACCGCCAGTATTCAAAAGTGACCAAAACATCAGCCAGAAAGCATAGGAACTGAGAAGTGGTCTGTGGTCACCACCTGCAGAACCACTCCTTTATTGGGGGTGTCTTGCTAATTGCCTACATTTCCACCTTTTGTCTATTCCAGTTGCACAACAGTATGTGAAATTGATTGTCAATCAGTGTTGCTTCCTAAGTGGACGGTTTGATTTCACAGAAGTGTGATTGACTTGGGGTTACATTGGGTTGTTTAAGTGTTCCTTTTATTTTTTTGAGCAGTGTATATACTTGCCAGTTCATGGTTCAGGAGATGCCCATTTGAAGCGTACTGTGGTCACCACCTGCAGAACCACTCCTTTATTGGGGGTGTCTTGCTAATTGCCTATCATTTCCACCTTTTGTCTATTCCAGTTGCACAACAGCATGTGAAATTGATTGTCAATCAGTGTTGCTTCCTAAGTGGACAGTTTGAGCAGTGTATATACTTGCCAGTTCATTGTTCAGGAGATGCCCATTTGAGCTATTCCAGTAAACTGGTTGATCGTTGGTTGATCTAACACTTCACACATTTCCCTTCTTTAGAGAAAGTCAAGATTAACCTGGTAGCAATTTACCAATTCAGGACAGATTTATAAATAAAGTTTAATGGAAATGTATAGAAATATGCTTGACATATTATGAAAACTTGTTCAACCATTTTGCATGTAAAGACTTATGCAATGAACTAATGCCTAAATGTTCTGGGGGTGAGACTATTCAATAGAGACCCATTACAATGCATTTTGATCAACATGACATAAGCAATTGATAATGTAGGAAAGAATATTGTACATAATCATTTGCAACTTGTTCAAAGAAATGAGAAACTGCTTTTTTGAAGTGCACAAACGACACAATAATGTGAACATTGAACAGGTAGTTTTGAGAATTTCAATTCTGATCTGAGAAATGTACCAAAACGACTGAGAAAAACTGTAAAGAAAGTGAGCACTTAAAGGTCCCATGGCATGCTACTTTATGGATGCTTTAATATAGGTATTAGTGGGCCCCTAACACAGTATTTTGAAGACGTTCCCGAAATTCAGCCGTGGTGCAGAATTACAGCCACTAAGAGCCAGTCGCACATTGAGCTTTCCCCAAACACGCCATTTCGGTGTCTGTAGCTTTAATGCAAATGAGGAGGAGAGAGGCGGGTCAAGGAAAAGGGTGGGGGTGTGGCCCTGAGCAGCTTGCGGCCACGGAACCATGTGCTCTGTTTACAGTGGTTGCATCGCAATGGTGAGGCGCACATAGCCTTTGGCCGTGTTCTGTAAATATTCTAGAACACTCCGGGTGGTCTGGAGGGAGTCCTGGACCACTATATCTAAATAATATCATATTGTGCATAGATATCTATATCATATAATATATATTATCCCGGCCAAAAGCTGTGTGCGCCTCCTGACGATATTATGAATCTCAAACGACTGCGTTGGGTTCTCCGACATCTCTGGTTCTTCCACTTCCACTTCCTCATCAATCTGAAGTAGAATGAACCAAGACATGGAGGAGAAAGGGATTGTTGCCCGCGATTGTCTCCCGCCGGAGCCCCGCTGCCGAGGCACCACCGTCTCAGCGGGCAGCAGGGTTCCTGCGGGAGACAATCACGGACAACAATCCCTTTCTCCTCCATGTCGCGGTTCATGTACTTCAGGGAGTCAAAGCCAAAGTTCCTTTCCCCCAATTCCTTCTCCACCATGGCTGAGATAACCCCCACTACGAGTCTCGTTGTGGAAATACCAGAGACGTCAGAGAACCCGACGTGTTACGCGCCATAACACCCACAGCAGAACGGTTATCCAAAATAACAAAGAAGTGTTATTTAACAGTCGTAGCTCATAAAAATGACGACGTACGGGGAAAAATTCCAAATCGGCGCGTCTGACCTTTTTTTTTTTAAAGACAGAGCAGGATACCTAGTGCTAGTTTTACACCTAACGCCATTTCTAGCTACTGGGGGACCATAGTCAGGTTAGGGGAACTCATATTAATGTTAGAAAACCTCATAAAATGAAAGCCATAGGATCTTTAAGTACTACTTTAAAAAAGATATTGTTAAAGATTGACCCAGGCATTCTCCGTAGGTCGTCAGGGACCATAGTCTGCTCAAATTATGATTTAGTAGTAATTCTAATATTTACTTTTTAATATGTTATATTTGATTGGTATGGATTGTGTTGGGACATTGATATTCAATATCAAATAAAATTCCACACAGTATAGTACACATACTTTAGATCATTTCAGAAGCATTAATACCATCGCAATTAATGTATACAAACTCTCACACACACACACACACTAGGGATCGACTGATATGGATTTTGTAGGGCCGATACCTTTTCTTGAGCCGATATTTGGAGCTGACACTGCTTTTGTTCCCTCAATTTACATCATAAAAATTACACAATGATGATAACAAATGTTACAAGTCTCAATTTAAAAAAGGAACATCTATTGAACTGTCTGTAAATCATGCCGGGAAAATGTATTAAAAAAATAAAATAAAAGAATGATAATATCGGCCGGCCGATATATCGGTTGATCACTAACACACACACACACACACACACACACACACACACACACACACACACACACACACACACACACACACACACACACACACACACACACACACACACACACACACACACACACACACACACACACCCTAAAGTTAGTGATTCAATTATATGCACAGCTTTATATTAAACATAAAATCGCGTAGTTATGAACATAACACTTGCATAGCTATTTAGCCAATGATCTCTCTGTAATCGGTTCCATCAAACAACTTTAAAACCTAACTTTTCCTATACTAAACAAAGTAAAAAAACGATAACTATTAAAATTAAAGTCTACCTATTCTGGGCCACTGTACCCGGCCTGGGTGTAGACTGTGGCGTCACCCTGGTTGCTGGGCAACACCTGCAGCTGAAGGGTGGAAACCACCGAAAGAGGCCGAAGAAAGCGACTGCGGGACGGGGCAGAGAGCAGCATGTCCTGGACATCTCTGTTCTGCACCTCCAGAGCCTCTGGAACTTCGGGTCTGGACCCAGGGGATCCAGGCGCATCCTCCTGATCCGCCCCGGGGTGTGAGGCGGCCTCAGAGCTGCTGCTGGAGCTGGACTCCGAGTCCCAGTCTTCTTCATGATCCGAGGCCTCCGAGCTGGACTCGCTGTCGCCATGGTGACGAGGCATGGAGCGCTTCTTCTGGTCATAGCAGGCGGCGCAGCGGGTCAGGTCCTGGACCTCCGGCGCGGGTCCAGGCTGGAACGAGGCCGGTAGTTTAAAGCTGATACATTTGGCAAAGCTTTTTCCCGTAGGCTTGGTCAAATACACGACGTAATGTGGTGCGTTGACAGTGTGATGAGTCAGTAATTGAATGAGTTCCCAGGCACTCACAACCTATGACACAGCGTTGATGTATTTGACCCAGCCCTGATTTTGTACCTTGACGCAAAGTAGCGCCGTAGGAGAAGTCATAACATGACCGGGGCATAGGAGGAGAGTACTAGGAGGGATGCGACACCGACTAAACACAGGCTGCGTCCCATCGTCACCCGCCATCATTTCTCCCAATCAGAAAGCGCAAAGGCAATGACCAGTTTTCCACCAGAGATGCGCTGTTTCTGAGGATGTGTTAATATTTTCCACCAAACGACCCTTCCACAGAGGTGGTGTCCAAACACTGGTGTGACTAATACTAATAATGGTTCTGCTACTTGTATGTACCAGGGCATAGAATAAACTACTGCTGATACGTCCTACAATGAGGCCTCTGGGAAATTGTCTATTAACAGACAAGTTGTAACAAGTACAAATTGTTTTGTATATTTAGAAGCAATACATTTAATTCAAGTTTAATTCAGTTATCATTCAGGATTTACTGTATCTGATGGTGGCGTGCCAACTGATGTACATCTTGTCAGTCATGTCATATGGGATGTAGGCTAATAATTCAATTAATGTAATTTACCTTGGCCTTGGGTTCGTCATTAGTATCGTTTGTAAGACCAGATCCACAATTTTGGTCCTCTTCTATTGACATGTCTAGAGAACACACATATGGGTGTGGGAATAAATGATAAATAGCACAAACATGTAGGCCCCTAACCACCAAGATTAAGCATACAAGGAAAATATGTTGGCACATATTCTTTAGATACTGTTATAGATAAATAATCAGTAATACTCATTGTTGAAGTTTGTCAGTAAGCTTGTGTGTATGAGTCCTCAATCTCTAATTGAAGCACCAATCTCAATAGCAACAATACTTCTACACGCATGCTTGAGGCTGAACCATATGTATATGTATAAAGATTATAAAAGTGCACCTACCAAGACAGCGAAGGTCTCCAAGCTAGAACCTCTGTAATGAAGCAAAGAAGAAGAGCGGACCGCCACTGATTGGTGTCTGGTCAGATCCTTGTGTTCATGTGACAACCCTCCAAGGTGTCTCGGAGCCGGAACCCAATATCCTCCTGACTACTCCCAGCCGGTTACCTGTTCCTTTGGCTTGTTTGACACCCCCGCCGACTGCATGATAACAATTGTGTGCATCAATGCAATCAACAAACAGAAGGCTCCCTATGTATCCAGTGACGTAGCACGCTAGATATACCAGTAATGCCTTCATGTCTATTTACCAAGATACAGAACACACAAGAGAACAAAACAATCTTAATCCTTCCCTCTTTCCTTCCCTCTACCGGCACACAGCTGACGTCTCGGTGAGTCAGCTCCTTGAGACAGGTGCAAAGCGGTCACGATTTTACATCTCCCATCAGTTAGTGTAGTGCGGCCACACGACATTTGGCAGTGCATACCCACACCCTTTGTATACACAGGCACAGCCACGCATCAGAGAGCTCTGTTTACCAAGGGCCTCTCCTTCCCATTCCTGATACCTGCATGCTTGTTCCCAAGCGTCTCGCTACATTGCTTGTGTATTATTATTATTGGATTTTGTCACGGGAAAGAGGGTGGGAGAGGAGTGAGATAAGGGAAGGATGAGGTGTGTTTGGTGATCACTCGCGTGAGACTCCCTCACTGCCGAGGTAAATCAATGTTGAAAAGCCAGAGACATTTCAAACAGATAGGTAAAAAAAAAAGCCTTTTGTTTGGGTTAGAAGGCCTACAACTTTCAACAAAGGCTTATCTCTTGGCCATAATAATGAGTGTTTGGGTAGGGACTTATTAGCATGTAGGTTTAGGTGTGCAGGCCATGCACACACAGACACACACATCTGACAGACAAGAAATTTCCAACTCCTTAAGGTTTTAATCTAGACCAGGGACCGTTGGGGGACAGTTACTAAGGCATGAGAACACTCTTATTTGGTTTGGCCAAACGGAACAACATGGAGTACCCCCACACACACAATAGGGTTGTAAATAAGATAATGCAGTTGAAAAATACGTGGAAAAATAAGTGGAGCAACAATCACTCACTCACTTGCATGTCTGTTCATGACCTTGTGACCTTGGCTGGCCCGATCAGTACACAAGGTCATCGACCTTGTGTCAGTACACAAGACCACCTCTACTATTTACTATTAAGTCATTTACCTAACTCTTTTATCCGCAGCAACATACAGTGACTGAGTGAAGGTGAAATCCTGTGTCTTTTCACTCAGCCTTCCAAGCTTACATCCTCCCCGGTATGGTCCACCTCCGGAGCATCACAAACCACATCTTTAAAGGAATGGAATCACGGGCCGTCCAGGTGACAAAGACCAACATGAGAAGCTCGGGCACCCTCAGTGCAACTTCAGGCACACAGCAACAGCACTATCAAGTAAATTGAATGTAATATTTAGTTGTATTAAATATTTTAAGGTTTTTTCTTACTCCTCCCTCTCGGAGTAGAAAGGACACAAAGAAAATAGACGAAGATATAAGACATTGAAAGGAAGAACTCCTTACTGTGCAGTCCTTGCTGGGTCATAGTTCCCAGCTCCTAACCCCCATTAACACACCATCTACTATACATTTGAACGTCCTTATTTTGAATAAGATCTTTATTTGGCAAATGTCTGTTAATTACTGAAACATGTTAATTTTTGAAAGAGGTTCGACCTACGATTCTGACAAACCATATGCAAGTGGTTACATTCAACACTCAAAGGTCTCGTGAGACCAGAAGCTCTCACTGGTAGAGTAAATCAACATGTGTTTTTGAGGCCATTATTGTAAAAAGCAAAAGGCGAATTCCATTCAAGCTATACACAAGCACAGCTGCTGCCTCCTGGCTACAGTTTGTTGTAGCAAACTTGACAAACAGAAAGCGTAATACTTCACTTTTAACACCATGGCTAGGGAAAACATCTTCGATCGCTCGTGTCATCTTCCATCATCTCAGCTAATACTGCTATCAAAATGTACAGACCATCCATCTCTTGCAATTTATCTGTTATTCTAAAGTGCAAAACCAGCAGAATTAGATTCTTGGGGAGAATACGATTAGCTCTCAACTTTAAGATGTTCTCAGCGTTTGCCCCCTGGGGTTCAGTATCGTGTGTCATAACCTAATTGGCTGAAGACAAAGGCATTGACGATAGTGTTGATACAGGGAAAGTCGTTTCTTCTGAGGCAATCATCCACACAACAAATATAGATAGAGAAATGACACCCAGAGTAACAAGTTCCCCTGCTGCCATTAATCTATACTGACCTCACACAACAAACAACTACAACACCTGACTTAAGAGGAATTGACCAACACCTTTGTCCATTTTTCAATCCAACCTCGCATTCATATTCATAGATAATACCTCCCGTACACAGGTTCAACATGTGGCTAACTTCAGGGCTAGGTATTGGAGTTAGGGTTTCGGCTCATGATGGTTTTAAATCTTCAGTGCTGTCTGCAGAGATGTATGGTGTGCACCCCCCTTATGGGTTAAGTTAGTAGGCTTACAGTAAGGGTTCATTTTTGGTCAGGTGAAGGCGCCATGGTTGACCACATTTCAATTCAGTTGAGTTTTGACTGGTTGAATCAGCTGTCAATCACGTCTACACCATGTGTGACTATGTAGCCTTGATGATGTAATGGCTACCACTAGAAGCAGATTCTCACATCTTCTGCACCTATCTGAGTGTACCTGGAGAGCAGCCTGGACAAAGAGATGTTCTGGCATATCTCTCTCTCTCTCTCTCTCTCTCTCTCTCTCTCTCTCTCTCTCTCTCTCTCTCTCTCTCTTCTCTCTCTCTCTCTCTCTCTCTCTCTCTCTCTCTCTCTCTCTCTCTCTCTCTCTCTCTCCTGTCTCTCCCTCTCTCTCTCTCTCTCTCTCTCTCTCTCTCTCTCTCTCTCTCTCTCTCTCTTCTCTTCTCTCTCTCTCTCTCTCTCTCTCTCTCTCTCTCTCTCTCTCTCTCTCTCTCTCTCTAAGAAAGGTTGTGGACCGTCATGTCGTGACAGTCCCCCGTGACCCTCCTCTAGGGGCCCTCTGTGGCCCTGGGTCCTGGTCTTTCTTCAACGTTCATACATGTTCTACTGTTCATCCAGAGGCCCCCCGAGGGGGGTAGGCAAGATCAGAGGCCAACACAGGGCCAGGCCGTCACATCGACAGGTCTGTGTCTGTGTCAGTGGGTGTCGTCTTCAGAGTAGCCCCGCCCACTCTCTCTTCAGGGATGGAGGATGAGTCACCGTTGAGACCCGGGCATGAAACCTGGAGCACACACATTCTTAATGGCATAATGTCATATGACTTAATGACACGTGCAGGGTTTATGAAGGTTTATATAATTGAATCCTGAATATGATCCATATAAGCACATCTTACGTTCAGAATCGTAAACCGAGCTGTCAGAACAAGTGCGGTTTCGGTGTGGAGTCGACCTTTGCCCTCCAGCCACGTAAGAATCCTTTATATTAGACCTGAAGAGGAAGGAAAGGATTGAGGAATTGGAACGGATGAAAATAAGACATGCTCAATCTTTCAATAAAGTAGCGTACACGATTAACAATCCAACTACCTAAAAGATTAACAAGGTCTAAAATCATATCGACATTAAAAACGACAGTTATTCAGAAACATACACGTTTCAACTATGTTCAACGATTATTAATTAATTTTTAATAAACCTTAATTTAAGTAAGGTAAGGTCACTGAGCATGTTTTTGCTGGTCAAGTATCCCAGCATGCATATGTTGTAAACAGTGTTGTGACTAACGCAAGGTGAAGACGGCTTGCGTTTCACCTGCAACTCTGCTGCCACCTCATGGCCAATAGTGGCTACAGATATCGGATTTAATAGGAGTTGTAATGACGTAGTGCTAAGTGTCACCATGACAACCAAGTCAACCTTGTTTTTCTGAATGAAGTTTTTACACAGAAACAGTACTTATGATAAAGCTATGCATATCTGTAACCTCACCTGTCAAAAGTATATGTCCCGGGGTGACTGATGGACCTCTTCGTCTGGACAGACGGACAGACATATATTGGTAATGTTACTGTGCAATAAAACAACTCAGTAGCTCATTTCTCAGATAGATTTGATTGATGTTCAATAGAACTCAAACAGAAGAAGAAGAATAGAGAAGGAAAGGCCCACCCACCCTCTCCAGGGGGGGGATGTCCGGTGCTAGACTGTGGTTGGCCAGGGTCATGCACTCCTCTAGCGTCCTGATGAAGGTGGAGCAGGTCGCACTGAGCAGAGACGCCTGCAAACAAACACACACAGGCTGCATTCCTATTACGGCAAGAATAGGCGGTTATTTTCTATAGAATTTCCTAGGTCAGACCAATGCAACAATGTCAGTTACACCTACATTAAGGGGATTTTGCTGACACTCACAACCATTCATTCCCACATTCCCACACCGATGGCGGAGTCAAGCACACAGGGTGAAAGCTCATCAGGAGGAGTTAGCGGCATTTTCTTGCTCAGGGACACCTCGACACTCAGGAGCCGGGCCTCGGCTCCTCCTATCTGGGTGCTGGTAACCTTCCGGTTACCAGCCAACCCGCCGGTTACCAGCCAACCTGCTCTACCAGCCAACCCGCTCTACCTCCTGAGCTACTGTCACCCCCTAATACTGTCGAGCTAATGTCCTACACTTTGTTTGACTAGGATGACAGGAATAACTTCCTCGGTGTGGCCGCTTATTTCAAGAACCTTCTAGTGCTACAGTGCTGTCCCAGATTTTTTTTTTTACCTCAGATGTGGGAGGGGTCTCTGTATTGTCGTTCTGCTGTGATTGAATACTTTGGACTTGTTTAACAAGTAGGTCACAGTAGAGGCGGAGCTCAGACATCTTTGTTTTCAGACAGTCAGGCCCTGGAGACAAACACACACACACACACACACACACACACACACACACACACACACACACACACACACACACACACACACACACACACACACACACACACACACACACACACAGTTGCTTACCATGTTGGCAATGGGCATAAATCTTGCAGAGTCACATGTAAAAAGTTTCTTCAATTGTACAGTTCAAAGTGCAGTAACATAAATGAGGAACAGGCAGAGAGGGACAGAAAGCCTACCTTTGTGTTTATGACTGTCTAGTGTCCCTGCTTTAGATGACCCCAACGCAACCAGCCACATCTGCCTCTCTGCCGCGTTGACAGCTCGGACGTAAAAATGTTGTTCTCCTGGAATAATCAGCTCCAGGCGTGCTGTGTCTGTAGGGTGAACTGCAACACGACACAAACAGAGTTAATCCTAAATATATGTATGTCACAGTTTCCACCCTGTTTTACGCTACAAATTAGAAAAAACTGAATAATATGCCATTCTTTTGGTTACTGTCAACCGCAGAGCTACACTGATTGAACAGTATAAATATCACATATATATATATATATTTATCAGCTTCGTTCCTTCTCCTTTTATCGATCGTCAGCATTACCCATTGGAGGTAGATCTAACCTTTGATATCACAGACGGACATCTTGATGGAGCCTTTACTTCCTTTCCCCACGTCATCCTCACTGTCGTAGTAGGAGATGGTCCCGTCCTCCAGGACGAACCAGCGAGGCTGCCAACCTGAGCACAGCACACAGGCTTTGTTTACACATGTTTGATATTGATACACATTGATTTCCATGCATGATGACCATTGAATTACACTAAACTAAATTACACCAAACGACTATCTGTATAAGCTTTTGTCTAGAATCTAGACTAAGGCTTATACACAGAGTCGGTTGGTTTTTAGTTTACATACAGACAACTACAGGACTAGGAATCTAGATCCCAGTCGTGTAGTGTCTGTATTAGTCAAACAGAAAGGGAGATCACTTACCTGTCATGTAATTTGTCCACTTGTACAGGATCCCCTCCATGGCTCAGTCGCAGAAACTTACCAAGCCATGCATAACATGTCTAGATGATGTAGCGTTATTTTAGGAGAATATCCTCACCAGCAGTTGAGGCTGACTCAATAATTTGCCTGGATTAACATGCCTGAATGTGGTCTTGTTAGTTAGCTGGTTTTAAGTGGTTATCATTTACCAAAATGCCTATTTACCCTTGTGCTCTCTCTGCAGCACTGGATTCAAATAAAACACAAACTGGGTGGTAAATGAAATAAACCCAGATGGTGTATGGTGGTTAGAGCTGCACGTCAGCTGATGAGGAAAACATGTAAACTAACATGTCAACACACGGCGACAATGGACGCTGTTTCACAAGGATGACGTAATAATGAGCAGAGAACCACAAACTGTTGCCTATCCTCACGAAGATATGTAGGTCACATTCTGGATTAACGACTGATATGAATATTTTATGTCCAACTTTGCACCCGCATCTCGCCAAGCTGTTTACCTCACAGACGGAAACTAAGCATGGTCTACTCCCATCAAAATAAAATCCCTATTTCTGAAATTGATCACCAAGCCATATAGTTATAGTAATCTACATTATATATAATTAGAAATATTTTATGTATTTTACCATGTTGTTCATTTTACGATAGGAATACCGCACGTTAATAAGAGTTGAGGTGAAGTATGAAGAGAATGTGGTTTTACTTTGAAAACTGAATTCCTTTACTTCCCGGACTGATTTCTTCTGGTTTCCGGTAGCGTGAGGTCGCCGCAGTGTTTACGGAAGGTACACTAGGTTTATTTCCGGTGCTTTGGAAGTTGTGGAGCATCGTTATTTTAGGATGCATTCTATGAAATAAATAAATTAAATGAATTGCTTATCTTTCTGCGTCGTGTGAAATAAGTGTATCACATGAATAGCTTATCTTTTTGCAGCTAGTTGTGCCAATTCAACCTTTGTTTTACAAGCCTTTTGCTGCTAGGTGGACGAAGATGAACAGCACCATGGCAGACAAAGACAAATGTCTAGAATGCATTAGGTCATTGGACCAGATATGTAGGTAGTTGATGGGTAGTTAATTCAGAACTGGCATCTAAACTGTACAGTTTAGATGCATTTGTTTTAATTAAACAAATGTGTAGTTTACTATGCAGTTCCAAAATTTACTTCAAACATATTTAACGATCAGAAATGTGCCAATATGTATGACTTCATTGGACATGGAGCAGTGTAAATTAATGGTTTAGGTGGTGGTGTTCATGGCAAGTGGTGATGTGGGGGTCATCTGGCAGCAGCATCAGGTGGTGGGGTACAGCAGCATCAGTTGGTGGGGTGCACACAGCAGCATCAGGTGGTGGGGTGCAGCAGCATCAGGTGGTGGGGTGCAGCAGCATCAGGTGGTGGGGTGCAGCAGCATCAGGTGGTGGGGTGCAGCAGCATCAGGTGGTGGGGTGCAGCAGCATCAGGTGGTGGGGTGCAGCAGCATCAGGTGGTGGGGTACAGCACACAGCAGCATTAGGTGGTGGGGTGCAGCAGCATCAGGTGGTGGGGTGCAGCAGCAATCAGGTGGTGGGGTGCAGCAGCATCAGGTGGTGGGGTGCAGCAGCATCAGGTGATGGGGTACAGCACACAGCAGCATCAGGTGGTGGGGTACAGCAGCATCAGGTGGTGGGGTGCAGCTATGTCCCTGGCTCTCCTCCTGCTCCACCTCTCCTGAGCCTGATGGAGGAAGAGAAGGAACTGAGCACTCCGTCACAACAGAGGGCAGCTCAGTGTGTTGTGTTTAAAATGCACCCTGTAGAGAAGCTCTTTCTCCGTCTTGATCACTCTCTTCCTCTCCATCTGTAGTCTCCTTAATAAATGAAGGATCAGCCAACCTGGCAACAAGTAAGACATGCCTGGCCCGTCCACTGTGAAACTAGCTTAAAGATGGTTGGGTTGGCTTAGCTCAGGAGGTAGAGGGGGTTTAATTGTAACCAGAAGATTGCAAGTTCGATCCCTGGCGAGCGTGACCTTGTCACCTTGACTTGACACCCTAACTGACCCTAACCTTGAACTCTATTTGTCACAACAAGGGTCAGCTCAGTGTGTTTACTTTAGGAAGAAGGATGTATACTTCGGTGATAGGATGCCATAGTTACACTAAGCCTGAAAATCGAAGTAGCAACAATTTGAA
>OLKM01003783.1:22500-30024 GCA_900291075.1 Melanogrammus aeglefinus | reverse complement strand
GCATGACCAGGCCGCAGACACCTTGAAGCAAGCCCACTCACTAACAATGATTTATGCATAAATGCCACTCTGACGGTTTTCATGTGTCGACGTGGGCAAATCTCCAGCCTCAGGTCAGACAACGCACCATTTTGTTGAAGCGTGAAAGAGAGCTAAAGTTAAGCTCTTAAAGCCCTGATCACAACAAAATTCAGTGCTTTGGCAAAAAAGAGAATAGCATGGACATTCAACCCCCCTGCGGATCCTGACTATGGCGAACATTAGGGAGCGGGATCTTCGCCTCATAAAAGAAAGGTGCTGTATTCCATTGTCAAACAGCAAACCACTGCGAGATCGAGAGCTTTTGCACTATTCTTTGTAAATTGAAGCCATTCTCAACAGTCGGCCAATAACCAAACTATCCGATGACCCTAATGACCTGGAAACACTTACACCCAACCACATATTTTCTGTGAAGGCCAAAACCCCTTCCTTCCTTCTGCGACTTTTTGATGATAGTGATTATATACATCAAACGAAGTGGAGACAGATTACAGGTATCTGTCAGATTTATTTTGGAAGGCGGTGGGTAAGGAGTACCTTCCACTGCCGCCAAGAAAGACAAAAAGTGGACAAAGCCACGAAGGAATTTTTCTGTGGACGACGTTGTTGTTATTATGGACCCTTCTGCTCCAAGAAGTTCATGGCTAATGGGTAAAGTGACCAAAACCTTTCCAGACAGGAGAGGTTGTTGTCCGGTCAGTTCAGCTGAAGACCAAGACAGGCTTTCTGGAGAGGCCTGTCACCAAGCTCTGCATGCTCTATTGGAGACATAAAGATTGTTATTTAGAGACTGAAATATGGATTGACTTCTGAAAGAAAAAAGATTTGATTTTATGGACACATTGACTTTCTGAAAGAAGAAGAAGATTTGCACACACACACACACACCCTTTTTGGCTCCTTTTGAAATATGTTTGTTATTAATTGTAGTGCAAACCAACACAATTATGAGGCCGGTGAGTAGGAGCCATTTTTTTATGTTGTGTAGGTATTTAACTTTTCCACAAGGGGTGCAGTATTGTTTTGAGTTCCTTTGTTTTACCCCAGCAAGCTGCCCCAGCTGTCTGAGATCTGGAGAGCTGATTAGTTTGATTTGAGGTGGTGGTGGGAGAGACACAGTTTTTACACGACAGCCAGAGAATCAATAGGAAGCTTTTTTGTTTGTCAACTTGCCTTATCCTTTTTGTTGAAATTAAAACGGGAACCTCACCGAAAAGACATCATCACCTTTTGCAACCTTTCTTTTTTATTCACTCTGGAATCGAGTTAAGAACCATCCCAAACCACCATCAGGTGACAAGTTTGGTTTTTTGAATAGTCACCACATCTTTTGACAGGAAGGCGCCAGAGAAACAGGAGGCAGACGCACCCCCCCAAAAGGGAGGAGGGGCTTTCCAACGGCGCCAAGCACGAGTCCGTGCGACCTCCCCCCCCCCCCGAAATGTGGAGCCGGCATCACATATGCTGCAGGCCGTACGCGGTTAGGGTTGGGGTTAGGGTTAGGATAGGGGGTTTTAACCGCGAAGTGCACACCCGGGGCAGGCCGTTTTCGGTGAATGTAATTCTTTTGACAGGAAGGGTGCCAGAGAGAAACGAAGGGCAGACGCGCCACCCCCCCCCCCCCCCCCAAAGGGAAGGAGGGGCTTTCCAACGGCGTCAAACACGAGTCCGTGCAACCTCCCCCCCCCGAGATGTGGAGTCAGGCATCACATATGCTGCAGGGCCGTAGCGGCTTTTCACAGCAAAATCCTAAGTGTTAGGGTAGGGTTAGGGTTAGGGTGTTGCTGGCTGGCATTGGTTTACTGTTGGTGATGAGGCGGTTCAGGGTGATGTTGCAGGGCTTATGGTTGTTGGCTCTCTGTGAGCTCAACATTTAGATTTGCTCTCTGAATGGTTTTGTACCCTGAATAATCAAGATAATTGTAAAATGTAGGACACAGTTTTGTATTGACTGATTTCAGGATTTTAGGTTTCAAAGTTGTTGTAGGACGTACATGGTATTTTTGTTCTTTGTACGGTTTCAAGTGATATAATAACTTGTACACACTGGGTGGAAAATAAATGTAAAGGTACACTGAAGAGTAGTAATGACCAACAGCAACAAAACAGATCACATTCAAGGTAAGTCTGTTGGCTGTGTTTTAATGAAGACCATCACTGGACTTCAGGATCTTCCTCCATTCAGCTCAAGGTGAGGCGCTGGTTCTGTTTTTTCTTTGGTTGGGTTCCGGCGCGGAATGTTTGGATTCCAGTCGGAACGGGTTGTGCTTCCCGCCGTGGAAGGTTCTGAGTGCGTTCACTTGATTTAGTCCCAATGGTTAGCATAGAACGTTGTAGTCTTGACAACCATAAGAAACCACTTGGCGTTTAGTTCGACAGGAGTCCCCTGAGGAATTCTGAACATTCTGGATTGTATTTCCGTAACTTTGAGCCGTTGCCAACGTAAACTATTTTTCAGTTGTTTCCATTGGGAATTGTTGCCCCTTATCTTAAACAACTTAAGTTTGATATTAAATACATACTGACACGTATGTCGTACAATATGTTGATAATTTCCGATGGTTGCGCCATACTTTTAACCACGTTGACGTGACGGGACTCTCGCTGCGTACAAAACAGCGTTCTACTTGCGGGCCCATTTTTGACATCAGTGAAGGCTGAAAATCATTTCAAGGTGGAAGACAATTTGACATTTCTTCAACGGAACCCAGCACCTGAATATGGCTGAGTATATTTGATTTAATATCGATACTGCTTAGTTTTCTTTGTTATTTTAGCTTTTGTACGTTCTAAATATCTGCTGTCATTAATTGCCACAGAAGTTAAACCCTACCCAATGGAATGACGTTAAACAACGACTTTGGTGCAGAGTTACCAACTGGATAATATCAAAGCTAAAATAATAGCCATCCTTCCAACATGTTAAAGTAGAAGATACTCTAGAACTGTGTAAGGTTAAAAAGGTAATATGTAGTCTGTCAGAAGTCCTCCAGAACAGGTCAGTGCTATGATGTGTGAGTAGAGTCTTCTCAGGTCAGTTTCAATGCATGGCCTGAACCACTTCTTTAAACTTGGGTTAGGGTTAGGTTAGGTTAGGGTTAGGTTAAGGGCAACTTACCACTTTTAAAAAACGTTGTTTTTTTTACCTAATTTGGGCATACAGAGGGGCGTAGGAATTCGGCGACCACCCTCGGATAGGTCTAGGCCCAGCGCACCTGCTCAAAAAATTTGGTTTTTAAAACTTTTTTTTTTAAAAACTTTAAAGTGAAGCGTTTTTTTTTTAAAGCGGGTGTGGGAATTCTGAATAGTGCCAGTGGTAGCCCTTGGGCCCCTCTTCATCCCCTAAAAATTTGGCGCCCCTAGTGGCAACTTTTTTTAACATGGGAAAACAGCTAAAATCAATCTCACGGGTGGTAGGTTGGTGGTAGGTATTGGTGGTAGGTATTGACGAGGGGGACGTCTGTGCCAAATCTTGGCCACCTGGTGGCTTGTTTTGGTATAGAAAATCACATTTTAAGTTTTCGACTAAACGCGGGAAAAAGGGGTGTTAACAATTTTTTTAGTGGAAGGCATTTGGTGTGGAAGGTTCAGTAGGCTCCTTGGACAGGTGTGCAAAGTTTCACATAGCTGCCATTGACCCCCCATGTTAAAATTTTGTTAAAATTTGAGTGGAGTCAAAAAAAAGTCCCACAGAAAGTGTCTAGGAGCACGTTTTATGCCATTTTGAGTCGTTTGGTGGTGGTCTGTGGTGCACTTTTTTTGGATTTTTTTCCACCACTAGTTGGCGCTATCGCGACCAACGATTATAGGTGAGTAGCTGGGCTCGGTCCGATCCTGAATCTGCAGGAATTATGTTTCTAGCCCCTTCCTAGGGTTAGGGTTAGGTTAGGGTTGGGGTTGGGGTTAGGGTTAGGGGGTTTTAGCCAAAGTGCACCCCGGTGCAGGCCGTTTTCGGTGAATATCTTTTGACAGGAAGGTGCTAGAGAAACGGGAGGCAGACGCACCCCCCCCAAAGGGAGGATCGCCTTTCCAACGGACGCCAAGCCCGAGTCCGTGCGAGCTTCCCCCCCCGAGATGTGGAGTCGGGCATCACATATGCTGCTGGCTGTAGCAAACGCGCCTAGGATAGGGGGTTTTAGCCAAAGTGCACCCCGGTGCAGGCCGTTTTCGGTGAATATCTTTTGACAGGAAGGTGCTAGAGAAACGGGAGGCAGACACACCCCCCCCAAAGGGAGGATCGCCTTTCCAACGGCGCCAAGCCCGAGTCCGTACGAGCTTCCCCCCCCCCCCCCCACGAGAGATGTAGAGTCGGGCATCACATATGCTGCTGTCCGTATCCGCTTTGCACAGCCAAAACCAAAGTGTGGTTTGTTGAGGTCCCCTCAGCAGCCACCAGATGGCGGAAGCGGCCCCTAACCAGCATAGCGCATGCGTGTTTCATTTATTTTAATCAATCAACAATATACATCATCAATGTATATAGGTAGTTACCAGCGTCGGTGGGTAGGTCTGACTGTAGATATGCAGTGTAAGCTTGTCCAGGCCCTGCAAGTCTTCATTTATTAATTTGTTTGTTTGTTTTTCCTTGTAGCTGCTTATGTGGCAATACATTTGTTTATCCTCATGTCTGGGTTAGGGTTAGGGTTAGGGGTTAGGGTTAGGGGTTAGGGGTTTAGGGTTAGGGTTATAGGGATGAAAACCACTGAAGTAACCCCCTTACTTCTTTTCATTTTGCTCATAACTTCTGATAGGAAGGTCGTAGAGTCTTGAAACCAAGATCTACCCCCCCATTACTCTTGGTGGGCTTTCCAACGGCACCACCCTCGACTCTCTATCGAGCTTCCGTTCCGGAGATACGTCACTTTTTGTGTTCCGGTTTTCTGTATCTCGGGAACCGTAGGTCGTAGAGACTCGGGACAAACCATCTGACGCATCTTGGTTGCAAGTCTCTACGACCTACGGTTCCCGAGTTATAAGCGTTTGACGTGTCCCCATTAGGGTTAGGGTTAGGTTATAGGGATGAAAACCACTGAAGTAACCCCCTTACTTCTTTTCATTTTGCTCATAACTTATGATAGGAAGGTCGTTAGGGTTAGGGTTAGGGTTAGGTTAAGAGCCATCTACCACTTTTGAAAAACGGTTTTTTTGAGCTAGTTCGAGAATGCAGCGGTGCATGGGAATTCGGCGACCACCCACGGATAGGTCTAGGCCCAGCGGACTTGCTCAAAAAATGTGGCGCCCCTGGCGGTTTTTTTGGGTACTGCAATTTCGATTTTAAAAGTTCAAAGTGAAGCGTTTTTTTTTTTGAGCGGTGCATGGGAATTCGGAATAGTCCCAGATGTTTCCCTTAGGCCCTTCTTCATCCCCTAGAAATTTGGCGCCCCTAGTGGCAACTTTTTTTAACATGGGAAAACAGCTATAATCGACCTCACGGGAGCTGAGGGAGGGGCGTGGGAACAAGGTTCCTATGGTTGGTAGGTATTAATGAGGCGGACCTTTGTGCAAAATTTTGGCCACCTAGTGGCTTGTTTTGGTATAGAAAATCGCATTTGAAGTTTTTCACTAAACGCGGGAAAAAGGGGTGTTACCAATATTTAATTTTGACAAAAATTTGTGTGGAAGGTTTTCTCGGCTCCATCAATATGGGTGCGAAGTTTTGGAGTTCTAGCCCACTTCCTTCACATAGCTACCGTTGACTGCAATGTAAAAATACTTAGAAAATTTTGTGAAAATTTTGTGAAAATTTGACAGAAAGTGTCTAGGAGCACGTTTTTGGCCATTTTGAGTCGTTTGGTGGTGGTCTGTGGTGCACTTTTTTGGTACATTCTAACCCTAACCCTTTTAATTTTTTTGTTTTGATAATGTCTAGGAGCATGTTTTTGGCTTTTGGTCGGGGGTTGGGGTTGGGGTTAGGGTTAGGGTTAGGGGTTAGGGTTAGGGTTAGGTTAAGAGCCATCTACCACTTTTGAAAAGGGTTAGGGTTAGGGTTAGGGGTTAGGGTTAGGGTTAGGGTTAGGGTTGGGTTAGGGTTAGGGTTAGGGTTAGGGTTAGGGTTAGGGTTAGGGTTAGGGTTAGGGTTAGGGAAATTGAAATATCTCATGGATCTCCCCACGTCGTCCGACGACTTCGCAGTTAGGATAGAGATCCAAGGCAAGGCACTGGCCGGCGCTTGTTATTCATGGTCTTAATGTCCTCATATGCTTTGACCCGTTCCTTAGAAAGAGCTTTCGTTTTTCCAGTGTTTGGATTTTTCCAGGTCGATGCGAGTTGTTGTTTTGGTTGGTTTTTAAGACAGGATCGATTTTTCCTTCGTTTGTTTCGGTTGGTATTAAGATGGGATAGAATTTCCGTTAGTGCTACTCGGTTGGTTTTAAGATAGGATAGATTTCTCTTTGTTTGTTCGGTTGGTGTTAAAACAGGAAAGATTTTTCCTTTTTAGTGTTATTCGGTTGGTTTTAAGAAAGGATAGATTTTATTTTTTGTTTTTTTATATATTTTTAAGTTTTGGGTTTATATTATTTTGAAAAATCTCTTCAAGAACTGCAGGACATGTCATCAGTTGTGGTCCCCAGGATCATCGAGCGTTTCGGCCGTTATCACAAGACACTCTCACCTGAGGATGGCCCTCCCGAGGTCGATCAACTCTCGGGAATGTCCCATAATCCGTCAAGAACTTTTTCTTTTTTCTATAAGGTTTGTTCGGTTGGTTTTAAGATCGGATAGATTTTTCGTTAGTGTTACCCGGTTGGTTTTGAGATAGGATAGATTTGTCATTGTTGGTTTGGTTGGTGTTAAAACAGGAATGATTTTTCCTTTTAATGTTACTCGGTTGGTTTTTAAGAAAGGATAGATTTTACCTTTGTTTGTTTGGTCGGTGTTAAGATGGGCTAGATTTTCCGTTAGTGCTACTCGGTTGGTTTTAAGATAGGATAGATTTCTTCTTGTTTGTTCGGTTGGTGATTAAAACAGGAAAGATATTTCCTTTAGTGTTTCTCGGTTGGTTTTAAGAAAGGATAGATTTCTAGTTGTTTGTTTGGTGTTAAGATCGTTAGTGCTTTTCGTTTGGTGCTTCATAAGGTTAAAGGTTAAGATCAGGGGTCGGGATAGATACCCGGTTTAAGGTTTAGGGAATAAATTTAAAGGTTTAGGATTTAGATAAGTAGTAGGGATAGTCACTCGGGTTAAGTTTAGGGAATAAGGCTAAAGGTTAAGGTTAGGATTTAGATAAGTGGTGGGGATAGTTACTCGGGTTAAGGTTAGGGAATAAGGGCTAAAGTTAGGTTAAGGTTTAGGATTTTAGATAAAGTGGTTAGGGATAGTTTAATCGGGTTAAGGTTAGGGTAATAAGGCTAAAGGTTAAGGTTAGGATTTAGATATAGTGGTAGGGATAGACCCTCTCGGTGGGTTAAGGTGTAGGGATAAGGCTAAAGGTTAAGGGTTAGGATTATATAGATAAGGAGGTAGGGATAGTCACTTCGGGTT
>OLKM01003783.1:10000-15000 GCA_900291075.1 Melanogrammus aeglefinus | reverse complement strand
CAGTAGTTAGTGATCTTATTCTATTGTATGTGAATAATGTTGGATTAAAATCTCTTAGATTTTTAATCATCCACTCCATAGTGTTCTCTTTAATTTTGTTCTAGGACCAGTCGGTCAGGTGTCCGCTGTGTTTTGCATGGATGCTGTGAGGTGAGCTACTTTTCTAGCCATCCTAATGGTGCGATACCTGGGTTCTAATAGCTTCTTCTAGGAATTTCTGTCTATGGTTGGATGGATTGTAATGTTGAAATATGTTTAATTAATTTCGGATCTAGATCGGTTGAAGGAATCGTCCCAGTCGGAGTCAATTTAAAAAGGGAGTGTTTCTGAGGATCTAAGGGGTGAATGGGCCTACCCAATAGGCTAAATCGATTTCTGAAATCATTGGCCATTTTATTGGGAATAAAAAGGTAAAAAAGGTCCCAGGCCCTATTTGAAGAGAAAACCAGAGGCGCGGCTTGGGAGTTGCGAGTTTAAAGGGACACCAACATTAGCAAAAAAGCTAAAAGATAAAAGATAAAAGACAAAAGAGAGATGTAAAAACAGTTAGCATGAGATGATGAGGTATATAACCATTACACTGCTGCAAAAAAAATGGAGGATTAAAGACAATGGATGCCACGTTAACCACCATACGATAAAATCAGGGGGTGGCATGTAAATAATGGTAATGGCTAAAACACGAGGGACTGTGCTGCGCTTCGGTCAGCTGGTAGTATAGCTGTTATTGAGGAAGCATGGTTAGCTTAGCATAGGAGGTAGGATAATGTCAATTCCTCCAATCAGTTCAGACAGTGGCTGTTAGTTGGGAGGTAGTCTGTGCATGGGTTAGGTAGCAGCAGGCCGTCACCGGTCACCCAGTGGGATTGTTGGCCAAAAGCACGGTCTAGATTACCAGAAGCAGCATAAACATCAATTCCTCCAATTGTTTTTAGATGGATTTGTTAGCTTAGAAGCATGGTTAGCTTAGCAAGAGAGGTAGGATAGTGTCAATTCTTCAGTCCTTTTTAGATGAGTGGCTTTTAGCTGGGAGGAGGTAGGTCGTGCTTAGGGCTGGTAGAGGACGTCACCGATCCACCCGATAGGGTTGTAGGGTATCCCGACACAGTTGTAGTCCAAAGTTTAAAAAGGTACTGATCACGTAGATGTCTCTGTACTCAACCAGTTAAAAAAGGTGTAGCCATTGAAGAGATTCGATATATAGAATTAAAAAAGGAAATAATGTAGTTCCCACAGCGTCACACGATACTAAGAATCCAGTTTATTCATCCAAACATCAAAGGTCACCAACTATCAAACAAAACTTTGTTTAAACACGTAAGCTTGATAAAACAAGCTCTAAGACAATGCCAGTCCAAATTAAACACTCCAAGTTGCTAAAAAACCGACAGTACCACCAGAATAACTGCGTCTTACTACATCGCGAATAGATTATAAGAAAGAGTTCCTTGTTACCACTATAACGTCTACGACCTATGCCGGCTTCCTCAGGGAAGATAGGAAAGTGAGGACAGAATAACATTTATTAAATAGGGATAGGGTAAAGGGCAAAGTGGAGGTTGAACGGGTGTCAATTGCTAGCATTTCTCTTGTAAAGCCAATGAGTTGTGATTGATGTGTTCATCAAGACAGGGGGCGGGACGACGGGAGGAGGGTGTTGTCGGCAGGAGTGGGATAGTAGTAGCAGGAACGTACTGAAACAGCGTCTGACTAGTAGAAAAAACGAAACAATAACTCGAGCAAAGAACTACACAAAAAATGGGACAAAGCATAAAGTTAAAAACGTTTGGCTAGGCTCTGGCAGGTTAGTTTTGGCGTTAGAGACGCTCCCTCCTGAGACATGTTCGCACGCGCATGCTGGGACTATCATATGTAGTCCCACAGTTGGCTATCATACTACGTGAACAGGAGGGGAGGAGGGCGACGGGCACAGCGAATTCGAAAGAGATACGTTTAAAACAACTTTTGCTACCATGAAATAAATAAAAGGAATGAAATAAAATCAATAAAAGCAATAAAATAAATAAGATATGGGGGGAAGGGTTATGTTTTAGGGGAAGAGGGAGAGGTTATGGTTAGGAGCTAATGGAGTGGTTATGTGTTAGGGAACAGGACTGGGAGTGTTATGGTTACAGGAAATTAATGGAGGTGGTTATGTTTAGGACCTAAGGGTATGCTGGGGAAATTAAAATGCAGGGCCGGGACGGTTGGAGGGTGTGATGATCTATGTGTATGTGTCCAGATGAGTGAGCAGTTGTTTCCAACATAAATTTGCTGTCTCCGGAGTTCAGTGATATATGCATGGACAGTGTGGAATAAAAGTCGCGTCGGGAGTGTGTTGAGGTAGCCAGAATTAGAGTCAAGGTCCTCGATACTATTTCTAATAAAATCATTAAAAGTCTTTACACAGCGGAGTTGGCCGGCAGACAATTTAATAGACACAGTTAAAAGGCGGTCTATTCATTAATGCGCGGCTGGGGGGACAATATTTTCTCTGCGTTTGGCTTGATCTGATTAACGCGATCGGGATATTGTCTGTTGAAGTATGTGATGCGTGTTGCTCTCTGAGCAGTTGTTGATGCCTTATGACCAGTCTAACCATAGATAGTTTAACGCTCCAGGTCTTGGCGAGATGTGTGCGCTTAGTAGGACGGCTTCGGTTAGATGTCTTCAATTGGTAGCTCCAGGGAAACTGTCTATCTGCTGGCCGTGTCGGCCATTCTTCTTTTTGGGATACGGCAAATCTGAATCGCCGGTGATGCTATGTTGGGTTTTCTGATCGGGTAGCCGACCACGATGGTGGCTTTGCCGGTTCGTAGGGGGATGTATGCAGGGTTGGTGGTAAGAGGTATTGAGCATAGGGGAAGAGAAAATGGAAGGAGAAGGTGGGGTTTGGCGACTCAGATTTTTCCTCACTGGGGTAGGGGCAACATCAGGAGGAGTGATCAGAAGAGGTGTGGGAGGGCAAGGGTGAATATCAGTGTTAAAGGTAAGTATGTTAGATTTCTTAGTTGAAATGATGTTTTTCTTTTTCATTTGCAGGGAAGGTTCCTCCGTCTGGCCAGGTGGTGGAGAGGTCAACGTCGGCGAGGAGGATGACGAGGACGAGGACGAGGACGAGGATGACGGGCAGAGTCGTCTCGGGTCGTTTGTCATCTGGAGGGGAAGCGACTCTGCGTTCAGGGGTTTGAGGAGGCGTGGGAATGAGACTGGAGGTCTGGGGATCCGGCGGTTAGATCCAAGGCCCCGTCTCGCAAGGTGCAGGGAGGTCCGGTGACCGCCGATCGGTGGTCCCGCACCGGCTGGGATGACCGTGAGGAGGCACGAGGTTCGTCGGTCACAGGTAGGCGCTGTTGCAGGGAGGGGAGACGGCTCCGGGCCGCGGTGGTTGGGGGCAGGTGTTATCTACATTTGTGGAGGAAAACGTCGGGGTTAAGTATAGAGCATAGAGGTGGGATGGAAAGAAGGGAAGGAATAGGTTAGCGGCCGCTGGACGGTATAGGCTTTAATATGTTTCTATGTTTAGAAGGGCTGTTTATGGTGGGCCGTGGGTCTTGTGCGGGAGCGGGTGGAAAGGTCCTAGGGTCCGGAGAGGAGCAGTGCGAGTGGCAGGCGGTTGGTATGGTGGTCCGGAATCGCGGACAGCAGTAGCCGCAGATGCGGAGATGGAAGACGGGGAGTAAGGCGCTTCTTGCCATAGCGCTGGTGGGCCCACCGGAGGGCTCTGTTAGGAGGGCCTCATTTATTAAAGGGGCCAAGGTTAGTTGGGGATCTGTTTCTATTGTATTGGTGGAATAATGTTGGATTAAATCTTTAGATTTTTAATCATCCACTCCATAGTGTTCTCTTTATTTTTGTTTAGGACCAAGATCGTCAGTGGTGCCGCTGGTTTGATGAATGCATGCTGAGGGTGAGCTTACTTTTCTAGCCATCCCTAATGGTGGGATACCTGTTCTAATAGCTTCTTCTAGGATTTCTGTATGGTGGATGGATTGTAATAGTTGGGAAATATTGTTTAATTAATTTCGGATCTAGATCGGTTGAAGGAATCGTCCCAGTCGGAGTCAATTTAAAAAGGGAGTGTTTCTGAGGATCTAAGGGGTGAATGGGCCTACCCAATAGGCTAAATCGATTTCTGAAATCATTGGCCATTTTATTGGGAATAAAAAAGGTAAAAAAGGTCCAGGCCTATTTGAAGGGAAACAGGAGGGGGCTTGGGAGTTGGAGTTTAAAAGGAACCAACATACAAAAAAAGCTAAAAAGATAAAAGATAAAAAGATAAAAGAGAGATGTAAAAACAGTTAGATGAAGATGAGGTTAAAACCATAATCTGGCCAAAAAATGGAGATTAAAACAATGGATGCAGTTAAAACCATACGATAAAAAATAGGGGGCATGTAAAAATGGTAATGGTAAAAACAGAAGACTGCTGGTCCGGTCAGCTGGTAGTATAGCTGTTATTGAGGAAGCATGGTTAGCTTAGCATAGAAGGTAGGATAATGTCAATTCCTCCAATCAGTTCAGACAGTGGCTGTTAGTTGGGAGGTAGTCTGTGCATGGGTTAGGTGACAGGGCGTCACCGGACCACCCAGTGGGATTGTTGGCCAAAAAGCACGGTTAGTTTAGCCAGGAAAGCAGGATAACATCAATTCCTCCAATTGTTTTTAGATGGATTTGTTAGCTTAGAAGCATGGTTAGCTTAGCAAGGAGAGGTAGGATAGTGTCAATTCTTCAGTCCTTTTTAGATGAGTGGCTTTTAGCTGGGAGGAGGTAGGTCGTGCTTAGGGCTGGTAGAGGACGTCACCGATCCACCCGATAGGGTTGTAGGGTATCCCGACACAGTTGTAGTCCAAAGTTTAAAAAGGTACTGATCACGTAGATGTCTCTGTACTCACCAGTTAAAAAAGTGTAGCCATTTGAAGGAGATTCGATTAGAATAAAAAAGGGAATAAGGTAGTTTCCACAGGTAGTACTAAAGAATCCAGTTTATTCACTCCAAC
>OLKM01003782.1:15000-30036 GCA_900291075.1 Melanogrammus aeglefinus | reverse complement strand
AACACTGTGCGTTTTTATGCCCCGTCCATCAATAAAACATTAAGTTGTAAACACTTTTTTTTTTATTGCCCTCATCAGATAAATAGTAAGCGTAACACTGTCTTATTTATCAAGCAAAACTAAGTGTAACACTTTGTTTTATTTGCCCTTCATCAAATTAAAACATAAGGTCTGGTAACACTGTCTTTTTAATTGCTCTCATCAAAATTTTAAGTTAGAACAACTATCGTTTTTATCATAAACATACATTAGGTGTATACACTTCGTTTTTACAATCAAAATATAAGCTGGAACACTTTATTTTTTTTTCCCGATAAGAACAAACTAAAGGTAACACTCGTCGTTTTTTTGCTCCTGCATCCAAAACGTAAGTATAACCACTTCATTTTTCATGCGATAAATAATATTAGCTCAATGTAGAGCATTCGTCACCTACCAATAGTTGTAGTATCGTTTCCAGCTATCTCCTAGCTGAGTGTTCTGTGTCCTGAGTATAACTTAACCTAACTACCCTGAACCTAACTGTTTATTTATCAATAAACTGTAAGTTAACACTGTCGCTTTTATCTGTTTTTTATATCTCGACATAAAAAAAACCATAAGGGGAGACCCTGTTTTTTTATCAAACAACTAATGTAAAAAGCCACCTGTCGTTTTATGCCAATCAAATAAAACATAATGTAACACTTCCGTTTTTTCATTGCCCGTCATTCAAATAAAATAAGGTAACACTTCGTTTTTCTATTGCCCGTCATCCAAATAAAACATAAGGTAACACTGTCTTTTCATTGATCTCACTGCATATTCAATAAAACATAAGGCGTACCACTTGTTTTCATCTAGCCCTCATCAAATAAACAAAGTAAACACTGTTTTCTATGCCGTCATCAGAAAAACAAGGGTAACACTTCTTTTTATCAAACAAACTAAGGTAACACTGCTTTTGTTAATTCCCGTCAATCAAATAAACAAATAACCTGTTTTTTATCAAATAAACGTAGGTAAACTTGTATTTTTATCGTCTTTCATAAATAATTAAAGGTAATACTGTCATTCTTGTTATCTCACATCTCACAACAATTCGATATTTATCAAATCAAACAAAGTAACACTGTCGTTTTTTTATCAACTAAACTATAAGTAGAACACTCATATTATTTATTCGGTCGTCAAACCAAATCGTATTTTAACATAAGGACCACTGTCATTTTATCGTCTTCATAAACTAAGCTATTTATCAAATACAACATAAGCGTAAAACACTGTGTATTCTTATTCTCGTCATCAAAAAAACATAACGGTAACACTTTCGTTTTTATCAAACAAAACATAAGGCTAACACTGTCCTTTTATCAACACAAATTATAAGTGACACGTCGTTTCTTATAAATAAAAACATAATATGGTAACACTGTTCGTTTCATCAAATAAAAACTAAGGCACACACTGTAGTTTTTATCAAATAAAACAATGGCAACACTTCTATTTTATTCGTCGCCAATCAAAAAAACACACTTTAAGTTAACACTGTTGTTTTTATCAATAACCACATAAGAACACAGTATTTTTTATTGGAATATAACACATAAAGTTAAGCTTGTCTTTTCTTATCAAATCAAAAATGTCGATATTTATCAAAAAATTAAGATAAGTGGTAACACTGTCCATTTCTTTATCATATAAACAAAGTAACACGACGACTATTTAGATATTAAAACATAAGGGGTAACACTGTCCGTTTTTTATCAAATAAAAAACAAGGGTTAACACTGTCGTTTTTATCAAATCAAATCAATGAATTTATCAAATTCAAATAAAGGTAACACTCTTCGTTTTATCAGAACAAAACATAAGGAACACCGTCGTATTTATCGCGGCCAACTTAGTCTATATTTATCAAACAAAACATAAGTGTTAACACGTGTATATTTTATCGGTCGTCATCAAACAAAAATAAGGGTATAACACTGTCGTTTTTTATCAAACAAAACAGTCGTAACACTCGTTTTCTATCAAACACAGGGGAAACACTGTCGTTTTATCAAATAAAACATTAATGGAATTGTTAATACGTTTCTTTTATCAAATAAACATAAGGGATACACTTGTAGTTTTTTATCAATATAAAACATAAGGCTGGTAACACTGCTCATTCTATCTGTGAAAAGAATGAGGAACACTATGTTACTGTATCAATAAAAAACATAAGGGTAACATTGTCGTATTTATCTCTCATCATCAAAAAAAAAAACACAAGGGGAACACTGTCGTTTTTATCAAATATAAACATAAGGGTAACACTGTCCTTTTTATCAAATAACATAAGGTAAACCACTGTCGTTTTATATCAGACAAAACTAAGATGGGGTAACACTGTCGTTTTTTATCAAAAAAACAAAGTGGTAACACTGTTATTTATAGGTCCGTCCAAACAATGGTCGATATTTATCAAATTAAACATAAGAGAACACACTGTCGTAGTTTTCGGTCTCATCAAAAAAAAATAAGGTAACATTGTCGTTTTTTACAACAAAACAAAGTGCTAACACTGTCGTTTTATCAGACAAAAATAAGGGTAACACTGTCGTTTTATCAAAATAAAAACTTAAGGTAACACTGTGATATTTTATCGGTCGTCAACAAGGCCGATATTATCAATAAAAACATAAGGAAAACACTGGTCTATTCTTCGGTCGTCATCAAAGAAAACATAGGGTAACACTGTCTTTTTTATCCAATCACACAATGTTGATATTTATCAATATAACAATAAGGTGCTACCCGTCGTTTTTATCAAATAAACATAAAGGTAACGCTGTCGTTTTCTATCAAATAAACATATAATCCTGACACTGTCATCTTTTATCAAAAAAAACATAAGGGTAACACTTCGTTTTATATATTCAAAAACAATAGGTAACACAGTCGTTTTATTGATAAAACATAAGGGAAGTACCTGTTGTTTTTTATCAATCAAAAAAATGTTCATATTTATTAAATACATAAGTAACACTGTAATTTCTTATCATATGAAAGAAATGATTAACACGAGCGATATTTATGAATAAAAACATTAGGGTAACACTGTCGTTTTTCTTATCAAATAAAACTTTAAGGGTAACACTGTCGTTTTTTTATCAAAAACACAATTTCGATATTTATTCCAAATACAACATAAGGGTACACTGTCGTTTTTATTCAAATAAAAACAAAGGGTTAACACGTCCTTATTTCAACAAAATTAAGGTAACACTGTCGTTTTATCAAACAAAATATAAGTTAACACTGTCGTTTTTTATCAAATAAAACATAAAGGTAACACTGTCGTTTCATCAAATAAAACATAAGGGCAACACTGTATTTTTTATCAAATAAAAATAAGGGCAACACTGTCGATTTTTATTTTCCCATCACCAATAAAAACATAAGGGTAACACTGTGTTTTTATAAATAAAAAGAAGGAACACATTCTATTTTTATTGAATAAAACATAAAGGGTAACGCTGCGTTTTTATCAAATCAAAATGTCCGATATTATCAAATAAAACATAAGGGGTAACACTTCATTTCTTATCATATGAAAGAAATGGGTAACACGACGATATTTATGAATAAAAACATAAGGGTGTACACTGTCTTTTTATCAAATAAAACTTAGGGTAAACACTGTCGTTTTTTTATCAAATCAAACAATGCCGTATTATCAAATACAACTAAGGTAACACTGTCGTTTTTTATCAGACAAAACATAAGGGTAACACTGTGGTATTTTTATCGTCCGTCAACATTGTCTATATTTATCAAATCAAAAATAAGTAACACTGTCGTTATTTTTATCGGTCGTCATCAAAAAAAACATAAGGGGTATAACACTGTCGTTTTTTATCAAACAAAACAGGGGTAACACTCGTTTTTTATCAAACAAAACAGGGGAAACACTGTCGTTTTTTATCAAATAAAACATAAAGGGGTAAACTGTCGTTTTTTATCAAATAAAACATAAGGGGTAACACTGTAGTTTTTTATCAAATAAAACATAAGGGGTAACACTGTCATTTCTTATCATGTGAAAGAAATGAGGTAACACTAGTGATACTTATCAATAAAAACATAAGGGGTAACATTGTCGTATTTTTATCGGTCATCATCAAAAAAAAACACAAGGGGTAACACTGTCGTTTTTTATCAAATAAAACATAAGGGGTAACACTGTCGTTTTTTATCAAATAAAACATAAGGGGTAACACTGTCGTTTTTTATCAAACAAAACATAAGGGGTAACACTGTCGTTTTTTATCAAATAAAACATAAGGGGTAACACTGTCGTATTTTTATCGGTCGTCAAACAATGTCGATATTTATCAAATAAAACATAAGGGGTAACACTGTCGTATTTTTTCGGTCGTCATCAAAAAAAACATAAGGGGTAACACTGTCGTTTTTTATCAGACAAAACATAAGGGGTAACACTGTCGTTTTTTATCAGACAAAACATAAGGGGTAACACTGTCGTTTTTTATCAAATAAAACATAAGGGGTAACACTGTGGTATTTTTATCGGTCGTCAAACAATGTCGATATTTATCAAATAAAACATAAGGGGAAACACTGTCGTATTTCTCGGTCGTCATCAAAAAAAACATAAGGGGTAACACTGTCGTTTTTTTATCCAATCAAACAATGTTGATATTTATCAAATACAACATAAGGGGTTACCCCGTCGTTTTTTATCAAATAAAACATAAAGGGTAACGCTGTCGTTTTTCATCAAATAAAACATAAGGGGTTACACTGTCATCTTTATATCAAATAAAACATAAGGGGTAACACTGTCGTTTTTTTATCAAATAAAACATAAGGGGTAACACAGTCGTTTTTTATTGGATAAAACATAAAGGGTAACCCTGTCGTTTTTTTATCAAATCAAAAAATGTCGATATTTATCAAATAAAACATAAGGGGTAACACTGTAATTTCTTATCATATGAAAGAAATGGGGTAACACGAGCGATATTTATGAATAAAAACATAAGGGGTAACACTGTCGTTTTTTATCAAATAAAACTTAAGGGGTAACACTGTCGTTTTTTTATCAAATCAAACAATGTCGATATTTATCAAATACAACATAAGGGGTAACACTGTCGTTTTTTATCAAATAAAACATAAGGGGTAACACTGTCGTTTTTTATCAGACAAAACATAAGGGGTAACACTGTCGTTTTTTATCAAATAAAACATAAGGGGTAACACTGTGGTATTTTTATCGCTCGTCAAACAATGTCGATATTTATCAAATAAAACATAAGGGGTAACACTGTCGTATTTTTATCGGTCGTCATCAAAAAAAACGTAAGGGGTAACACTGTCGTATTTTTATCGGTCGCCATCAAAAAAAACATAAGGGGTAACTGTCTTTTTTTTATCAAATCAAACAATGTCGATATTTATCAAATAAAACATAAGGGGTAACACTGTCATTTCTTATCATATGAAACATATGGGGCTGCCAGCGTCGCAGGCAGCCCGTCATTACGTCGTATAATTATCATACCATCGTACTAAATCATACTAAAATGTTGAAATGAAAGAGGTCGATTGCGTGAGTGAGTTTGCAAATTCATTCCCAACCATGGAGAGAATCTTTCACCAGGTTTCTTGATTACTAACCTACCATCACTACCGCTTTTACCACTGCGCGTTTTGGAAATATTTATTTGAATACGCCACAAATTACAACTAATAAATTTTTATTGATACTGATAGACCTGGCCTACTTCAATATAAAAATAATATTTGCAATAAAGAGCTGTAGGAAGCTTTCGCCAGAGAACATGGCTTTCTGGTACTTCAACTGCCGCAAAAAAAAACGTTAATAACATGCAAATTAACTGATTAAGGACCGCCCATAGACTTTGAGCGACCGAGCCAGCCAGCGACCACAGCGGCTGAAAGCAGCCAGACGAGCAACCAATGCGACCTACGACGCGACGCACCGTCGTTGGCCACTCAGAGAGTTCGGCCCTACTGGAGAAATGCGTCACTGAGATTACAAGTGCCTCTCTCCCACCACTCTCTCTCTCTCTCTCTCTCTCCTCTCTCTCTCTCTCTCTCTCTCTCTCTCTCTCTCTCTCTCTCTCTCTCTCTCTCTCTCTCTCTCTCTCTCTCTCTCTCTCTCTCTCTCTCTCTCGCTCTCTCTCTCCCCTCTCCCTCTCTCTCTCTCTTATATTCCCTCGTTCCGTCACTCCTGTTCTTCCCCTTTCTTGGCCAAGAGACTAAACCCATTAATGTGTCCACAGGGGGCTGTGGCGTCCTCTTCCAATGAATGATTTCTCAATTTGATCAATGAGTGCCGTTCGCAATCAAGGAATAGGAGCATCACAGCATCACAGCTTGGATGATAAAAGGCAACAATGGAACTATGGATCACAGAGTTTCATCTATAATTTACTACCATCTGGTTAATCAATACTATCGTTTTATTGGGGAGCAGAGCTGGTCTCAGCATCCTGAGACCTGTCTGCCACGTTATAAGAAGTCCTTGCTTTTGTTAATGCATTGGACTTCTCCTCCTTGGCCTGAGATTATACGTTTGTTGTATGTTTATTACTAAAATAAATTAGAGTCATTGTTACACGTTTGGAGGACTCTTCATCCTTATCCTTTATCCTTTATCCATTTATCCATCCAACAGCTTCTGACAAAATTCCAACCACAGAGCCCAATATTCTGAGTATGTGGACTGTGCAGCCAGTCAATTGAGAGAGTTTCTCCATGCGGATTAGGATTTAGCAGGATGGATTCAAGGGGGGGACAGTGCTGTGACAACGTTTCCGTGGCTTAAGAGCGTGCTGGGGTTTACCATGAGGAAGACCCGGGAACTGTCATCTTAGACACACACAGACACACACACATGGGATTGTGCGGCTGGGGAATGTAGATGTGTGTGCGTGTGTTTTTGACACACCACACACAGTGGAAAAGCGGTAAACAAGTGGAAAACACCAAGCAGTAAACAACGAGCGATCTGCTGCTACATCTGGAGCTGGTTTCAGAAAGGCCTGACTTCACTTATGGAACGCACACATGTATACACGCAGGCATGCACATGAACACACACACACACACACATCAACACACACACACACACACACACACATGTACACACACACACACACACACACACACACACACACACACACACACACACACACACACACACACACACACACACACACACACACACACACACACACACACATACACACACACACACACACACATATATATATACACACAGGCATGCACATACACGCAATAGCACACACATGCACGCGCGCACACACACACAGACACACACACACACACACGTATACAATCACACACACACACACACGTACACAAGCATACACGCACACACACATGCGCGCACACACACACACACACACACACACACACACACACACACACACACACACACACACACACACACACACACACACACACACACACACACACACACACACACAGACACACACATACACAAGCACTTAAGAGACATGCAAACCTACTGGCAACAATAAGAGCACACACACACAAACATATTTATATATGTATATAAAAAATATATATAGAGACATAAACATTAATTAGCACACAAACTAATGATGAAAAAAATACTTTTTTCAAAACTTTTTTAAAACGGATCTAAAGGGAACCGAGGTCATAATCGAAAGATTCAACTGTCATGATGAAAAACATACCTCAAGAGGTCGTGGCTCTGATTTGTTTTGTCTCAAGCTGAATGTAGTTTATATTTGCGGTGTAGTCTGTTACCAATGAAGTAACAGAACTTTTTTTAATCAAGAGTCCAAATGATGTGAGGATTTTACGAGGTGTTGTATTGATTTGTTTATACTGTTCCTGGAACTCAACTATGAAACTGGTTTCCCCTTTGGTTGCAGTTCCGGGAACATACTATAGGGTTCACTGTGGAGCTATGAAAATTATGATGAAAGACTTTCGTATTTAAACAATATTTTGGCAGGTAATATTTATTATGTTCCTTGTTGAATGAAAAACCTAACTTTTTCAGCCGAATCCCTCTCCACTCTTAGGTTTCTCTGTCACTCCCCCTTAAACTGACACAATTGAAAGGGAGTAGAAAAAGCAGGGAGTATAAATGTTTTTGCTAATTTGTTCTGTTTTTCCTGGCAGTCAAAGCTGGAAAGTTGTTTATTCTATTGGGCAGATGCCTTCATATTACACACACACACTTAACACACACGCACACACACACACACACACACACACACACACACACACACACACACACACACACACACACACACACACACACACACACACACACACACACACACACACACACACACACACACACACACACACACACACACACACATTTTGCCTTAGAAACAAAAGTCAAAAGAGATTCCAAAAACACTTCCAATGATTAAAAATAACTATGTTTGATCACAAACTATCAAAAGACAAAAAACGAAGGGTGGTGGGCCGACCATCTGAACACCAGCTAACGCAACCCAGTTACGTCAAACAACATGACAACAAACACCCTAAAAAGACACGCAGACATATGTGGGTCGTGCATAGTGACAGGGTCCATATTAAAATTAGATTTAGAGAGAGAGAGAGAGAGAGAGAGAGAGAGAGAGAGAGAGAGAGAGAGAGAGAGAGAGAGAGAGAGAGAGGGGGGGGGGGGGTGCCTGTGTGTGTGTGTGTGTGTGTGTGTGTGTGTGTGTGTGTGTGTGTGTGTGTGTGTGTGTGTGTGTGTGTGTGTGTGTGTAAAAGCGCTTAAACAAAGACAATTGTTCAGACAGCCACAACAACAACTGATTTAGCGAAGCTATGGCATTGTCAAAAATAGTCTAATGAGGAAACAGGCACTCTCTATTCACAGGAATATGCAAGGAGATGGGTCAAGTTAGTCATAAATTGGGCATTCGCAAACCATTCAAAAGTCTGGATCTGAGTGATAGCTCCTGTGTAAAAGCGCTTAAACAAAGACAATTGTTCAGACAGCCACAACAACAACTGATTTAGCGAAGCTATGGCATTGTCAAAAATAGTCTAATGAGGAAACAGGCACTCTCTATTCACAGGAATATGCAAGGAGATGGGTCAAGTTAGTCATAAATTGGGCATTCGCAAACCATTCAAAAGTCTGGATTTTGAAGTGATAATAAATCATTTAGATTTTATTTGATGTCTCTTATTGTTCATAGGTTATACTTATTTACTTTTTAAATTTTTTTTTGGAATATCGAAGGTAAAACTTTACCTATGTTATACAAGGCAGGATAGGCAGCCCTTAAGCATTGGTCTTCCCATATCATTCCCGTTCCCTCCACTTTGCTTTACCTCAGATGGAAAAAAAAACAAACAGCCCAGGCAGCTCGTTATTTACAACAAAGACTTTAATGCTTTAGAAGTTAAAATAATCCTAAAACATCTGGGATGTGCATCTCTGCTTTGAAGTACAATTTGATACGCATCGCGATACTAACCGATACTTACCGAAACCGGTAGAGCAACGATACTTATTGTTTGAAACAATTTGGCGCGAATCGGTTTGAAAATCTGTGCGCTCTGATACGCTGTGAGTAGATACGAGTCAATGCAATACAGAACACTTATGTTTGTTAGACTTGTCAATAAGCTATAGGATTAGGGTACTTTGAATAACTAATTCAAAGGAAGGAAGTACTTAAGCAAAACATTATGTATTATATTTCAACTTATGGAAATTAGATCTACACGTGAACAAGTTCAAAGTTCATAATGTTATTCCGCATATTTCAGGTCTCCGCCAATAGTCCCCTTCACCAAAATGGTACGTTCCCCGGGAACACGCCCACAAATACTAAGCCCTCACCCGCAGTGAGAAACGATGAGTACCTGTGGGTCAAGTTCTGTTTCCCGCTATTGGAGTTCATACTCTACTTATGACATCTCCAAGATAAACAAAACTACTGAACAATATCTAACAAATTATCAACATGAATAATCAAAGATAAAAACACATGTGAATGTCTAGGATTTGGTAAATAATTGTATTGCCTTTCCTTCCCTGTTATTAATTTTATTAGAGACATCTTTAGGAAATTAATTGTAGACATTCACGTGTGTGTGAATGTTTGAATCTTCATGTTCATAAAATTAGATTTATACATATTGTTCAATAGTTTGTTTTTTAGCTAAACGACTACTCGTACCGTTTCATTCTATTTTCTGACCGATACGGCTACAACATGTGGTTAAGTTGGGTTCCTGCCAACAGAAGGGTAAACATTCAAATCTGGGTCAACGTGTATTTCACTTTCTGTTGCTTAATATTTCTTTCCACCAATCATGTTGCTGGAGGCGGGGAAGCGACTGGCAAACACAAACTTGGCCCGGGCAGTGTAGTAAACTGAAAAAGGATTTTTGAAGGTGGAAACGAAACCTTGTAGTCAATCCCTTTCTGAAAACCTCAACCAATCACGCAAAACAGGAAACAAGGTGGAACTCCACTCTTGCAGTTTTGGTTTCCTGCCCAGGCCAGGCTGTACTGTCCCCCCAGAAGTTCTGCCAAAACTAAACTAAATGTTGTATCCCAGAATAGGCTTCAACACACAGCAATGACACTTAAGCAAATCCATGAGCCAAACAAGAGTCATAAGCAAGTTATTTATATTATCGTCATATTTATTTGAAAACAACAATCCATATTTTCCCACGTCTACTGTGATTTCTTGTTAAAAATGTGGGTAATACATGATATTTTGTATTTTTTTATTCCACGTAACACCGTCACAAAAATTACCCTTTTTATATGAGAAGATTTTTTTTGTCCTTTTTGTAAATATTATACAATGACTTGTGCTTTGATACCTTGAAAGAGAGAGATTGTTTTCTTACTATATATATGTATATTTCAAGACATAACCAGCGTCGTTGTGGCAATGGGTTAACAAAACAGAGGGGGGGGGGGGGTGAGAGGGTGGGGTTGGCGGGAGGCATACTGGTTGAACACGGATCAATCAATAATCAATACAGGATAAACAAACACACCGTCAGAGCCCCCTGTCAAACCATACCCAAAGCTGCCAATCCAAAACGGTATGTGTGTGTTTAATCTCCCCTGAGGACCATATTGTGTCTTCCATGTGTCCTGAATATTTATGTATTTAAAAGTGTTGGCTTTGCAACAGAAAGAGGCCTCAACAACAAGCGGGCAGGACGTTAGCTAAATGTGGTTTGGCTACATTAAACCCGGCTTAAGAACATAAACAACAACACAGGTCAAGAATGAATGTGGATCCTACAACGTGATATCATCAGATTGGCTTTTCTGGGGTGTGTTTTGGACACAGGGCAGCTTATGCTAACAACTCTTCAAACTTGTGTTACAAACCCAGCGTGGACATTTTAGGCCCTGACTGGAAACAATTTTATGGATCCAAAAAGTGCGGCTCATCAAAGCTAAGTTCATAAGAAATATAAGGTGCATTTATCAGAGCGTGTGTGTGTGTGTGTCCCAGCAACCAATCATTAAAAAACATTCAATGAATTGATGGATTGCAATGGACTAAAAGAACACCAATTAAATGTGTGTGTGTGTGTGTGTGTGAGTGATACATGTTATTGATTTGTCTATAATTTCTGTTTGCCCATGCCAACACACACATGCAAAATAAGACACACACACGCAAACACATGGCATGCAGGTGGACTCTGTCATAGGCAGAAGTGCAAACCAACAGCAAATGTAGGTGCGTGCATGTGTGTGTGTGTGCGTGTGTGTGCACAACTAATGTTGATCGTCTATTGGAGTTTCCCACATGATTCTGGAATGTTCCCTGTATTTGTTTAACTTTTCATTTGTACAAACGGAAATTGTTACAAGTGCCACCTCTAGCCAAATAAAGTGTCTGTGTTCTTTCTCTCTCTGTCTCTCTCTCTCTGTCTCTCTCTCTCTGTCTCTGTCTCTCTGTCTCTCTCTCTCTGTCTCTCTCTCTGGCTCTTGTTTTTCCAGAATGTGAAGGATATATCCTTTATTTGCGATAACATAGAACCTTTCTCTCTCTCTCTCTCTCTCTCTCTCTCTCTCTCTCTCTCTCTCTCTCTCTCTCTGTCTCTCTCTCTGCTCTGTCTCTCTCCTCTGACTCTCTCTCCTCTCTCTCTCTCTCTCTCCTCTCTCTCTCTCTCTCTCTCTCTCTCTCTCTCTCTCTCTCTCTCTCTCTCTCTCTCTCTCTCTCTCTCCCTCGGTCTCTCTCTCCACCACTGGAGCACAGAGAAAGGGGGGATGAGAGGTGGGGGGGTGGCGTGGCCGGGGGGGGGGGGGGGGTGCCAAAACTGTGCACATCCACATCATTCACTTAATGCTCGGAACGATAGTCCAAACCTTTACAAATAACATAAGTACATAGAAACAAAACGACAAAGACAAATCAAAATCAAGATGGGTTGGGACGAGCACGACTGGCAGATGTGTCCAACTACGATACCGTCAACGTCATACTATATGTTAAGTGCAGATAGATAGATAGATAGATAGATAGATAGATAGATAGATAGATAGATAGATAGATAGATAGATAGATAGATAGATAGATAGATAGATAGATAGATAGATAGATAGATAGATAGATAGATAGATAGATAGATAGATAGATAGATAGATAGATAGATGATCGATAGATGGATGGATAGATAGATAGATAGATTGGCTGATAGATATACTATGATATAGATATATATATATATATATATATGATATATATATATATATATTATATATATATATATATATATATTATATATATATATATATATATATATATATATATATATATATATATATATATATATATATATATATTTGTGTGTGTATTCGTAAGTGGGTTAAATAGTTGATAGTCTGTACTTCTATATATGTGCACCTCTTATAGACTGGGGCTTCACGTCGACGTGTCAGGCCTAACATTTAAAGCCTAACGTTACACAGAGAACGTACCCTTGCCCTAATCAAAGCGATAGCAAAAGCCATGCTTTACATAGAAAAAGGCATCCACGACATTTAAGAAAAAGCAATGTACAATTTATGAAACATAGTACCAATAATAAATAGTTTTTGATATAATTGCTGCTGTACACCAAAAAAAAGCCAGTTTTTAAAAATTTCACCCATTATAAAAATATGTTTTAGTGCAACCTTAGGTATGATCGTAAATATCCAGAACTTCACATCGCTTGCTGAGACTTAAGGAGATTTTAAAAACAAAAACAAAAACAAAAAAAAACAACCAACGGAACAGCCCGTGGACACGCGTAGGGTGCAAAAGGTCAGGGGGTCAGGGATTGCGTTTCATACAAAGCGAGTAGAACAAAACGTCAGGACGTCCTATGTACAGTAAAGCGACGTGATCGCTGAGCTTATTAAAAAAATATAAGCCGCCAAAAAAGACAACAACAAAACAGAACATGTCATGAAAAGGCACACGCGACGCCGTCCCTTTAAACCACACTGCGCCACACCATTCCCCCGAGAGGCCATTTTGGTCGGTTTTGTTAAATTAGAAAAAATCAAAAAAGCGACAGCTTTTTTGGGGGTTTGCTTGAAACGCATATCCAACGTGGCGACAGGCCCCTCAAAGCGAACCCCGCCGCTAGCGGTCTACCCTCCCACTGGGAGTCTCCGCTCCCTCCCGTGTTCGTTGGTTTGACCCACATCCACGCCTGAAGTGCACTTTCGTGCGTGTGCACATGTGCAAAGGTTCCTCGTTCCTCCGCCACACCCCCCCCCCACACCTGTCTCTCTCTCTCTCTCTCTCTGACTCCTTGTCTCTCTTCTTCTATTGCTGGTGCTCCTTTTTCTGTGGCACCAGCAAACAAATAAACCTTCTCCAGCGCCGTCGCTGCCGGCAGCGTCCGGGGCCTCACTCCTCCAGCGCCGCCGCCGCTGGGGCCTCACTTCTCCCTCTCCCTCTCCTCCGGGGCCAGGGGTCGGGAGGGTGGCCGGCCGGACCCCGCGCCCACCTTCGGGGCTCCGCCGTGGGGCTTAGGTGCGGGGGCAGTCTGGGCGGGGCCTGTGCTTCTGGGGGGGGGCGTGTGCTCGGGGTTGGGGTTGGGGTGGGGCGGCGGGTGGGGGTCGGTAAAGTGCTGCTGACTCCTCCTGGGGTGGGAGGCCTTGGGGGAGGCGGGGACGGGGGGAGACGTGGGCTGGGGCTGGGGGGAGGCGAGGGGAGGGTCTCTGGCGCCGCACTCCTGGCCGTCGATGCAGAGGGACGCGATGGCCTCGGTGCACGTGAGGACGCTCTCTTCCTGTTCCGGCCCGCCCTCCTCCCCGGACCCACCCATTGACGGCGACCTCCCCGCGTCCCTCGGGGGCGTGTCCCCCGGCCACTCGCCGCCGCCGCCGCCGCCGCCTCCTCCGGCGACTCCTCCCCTGTCAGAGGAGGAGCTGCTGAGGTGACAGGAAGTGACCTCGCAGGAGTCATCCGAGCCGCTCTTCTGGAACGGCAGGCGAGGCGACGGCTGCTGCTGATGATGATGAGGATGAGGATGAGTATGTGACGCCTGCTGGGCAGAGTGGGCCGTGGCTATGCGAGCTGTGGGCGTGGTCAGGCGGAGTGTGGGCGTGTCTCGTGGATATGTGGGCGTGTCCGGGTGGAGTGTGGGCGTGTCTGGAGGACGACATGTGGGCGTGGTCCGGCGGGGCGCGGCCAGACGAGAGGGAGACTGGGATGGAGTGTACCATTTGGATTCCTCCGATGGGAACCATTGGGAACGGGGAGCGTACCTGTAGCACAGAATCAATCAGCTCAAGATAATTAGTGCGATAAATGTGCAGTTGTATCGTTATTACACTCGTAATTATTGATATCGTGAATAAATGTAGTTCAGGTGCAGGCATATCTAGCGTAATTCAACGTTCACGTGAACTCGTGTGTGTGTGTGTGTGTGTGTGTGTGTGAAGAGCTTGCCTGGAGCTGGGAGTGGAGGGGCAGGTGGCTA
>OLKM01003782.1:0-12500 GCA_900291075.1 Melanogrammus aeglefinus | reverse complement strand
CTCCCCCTTGAACCACAGCCTCCATGACTCTTCTCCTCTGAGAGTCTGGGCTTCTGGTTCTCAGGATCAGAGAGGCTGGAGTGGAGGACTGGAGTCTGACGCTGGGCTGACTACCAGCTGTGGAAAAACAGCCCACTCTGCTCCCAGAGCAGTGGAAACACAGAGAGGCTAGACTACAGGAGAGGCTGGAGTAGATCAATACAGTACAATATGAATAGAACTGGAACATCATAGACCAGATTTTATCAAACCAATCGGGCTAGATCAAAGTAGACTAAACCAAGCAGAGCTGGACCAAACCAAACCAGAGCAGAGCAAACTAGACCAAAACAGATCGACAAAACCAAACCTAATCAGACCAAACTAATAAGATTAGACCAGATCAGTGCAAAATGGACCCTTACCATTTCCATCTGAGCTCCAGAGCCGGCTGGATGTCCCAGGTCCCCTGGCTCTCCCAGGCTCCCCTGCCCAGGCTGGTGGCCCTGTCTGGGGCTCCACGGGCCGCCATGCTGGCCTGTCTGGTGGCTGGTTGAACAGCACAACACAAAGAACAGCAAGGGTCAGAATCGAACCATTCATCCTTAAACCATCAGAACCTAAGCTACGCAGATAGCAGCTCATCCAACACCCATCAAGAGTCTATTTTGGACGCCACATTCTGGATTCAAAACCAACATTGAACAGATTTTAGTTTGTGGAGAAATCAACATATCGACAGATGTTGGTTTGCAGAGAATCAACCGTCAACACATTTTAGTTTGTCAAAAAATCGATATATCATCAGATGTTACTTACAGAATAAAAAAAAACAGTTTGTTAAAAACCCTGAAATGTCTAATTGACCGTCAACACCATGTAAGTACCAACAGTGCAGCACAATCCTCAATCCAGAGTCCATTCTAGACTCAAATCAGGTCCCACAAGTCCAGCTCACCTTTGGAGGTGGTGGTGGTGGTGGTGGTGGTGGTGGAGTCCTCGCCGCGGGGACAGCGGACGCATGGGGCCCCTATGCCGGCCCCGCGGGGACAAGTCCCGCTTGTAGTCCCTCCCGGAGGGCGACCCGGGGCTGGAGAGGGCGGAGGCCGTGGGCGAGAGGTGTCCCCGCGACGAGAGCTCCCTCCTGGGGGAGAGCTCCCTCCTGGGGGAGAGCTCCCGGCGGTAGCCTCCCACCCCCAGATCCCTCTTGGGGGAGACGTGCCTGAGCGGCGAGAGGTCCCGCCGGGGGGAGAGCCGGCCGGCGCAGGGCGACAGGTCGCGGCGGGGCGACAGGTACCGCCCCGGCGAGTAGGAGTGGGAGGAGGAGGGGGAGCAGGAGGGGGAGGAGGCGGGGTCCAGCCCCGGGGAGGAGAGGCGGGAGGACGAGGCGTAGGGGTCCGGCGAAGGGGAGGGGAGGTCCTCGTCCATTGAGGAGGAGGAGCAGGGAGGCGCCAGCAGCCGGCCCCCCAGCGCCCCCTGCAGAGCGCGGTGGTACTGCGCCTGGCTGGCCTCCCGGTCCGCCTGCGGCGTGATCTGGATGCTGGGCACGGTGGTGAGGTAGCCCAACAGCGGCGGCTTGCCCGCGTGGCCGAGGAGGTCGGCGGCGGCGGCGGCGGAGGCGTTGCCGTGGTGATGGAGGTGCGGGTGGGAGGCGGCCAGCGAGGGGATGGACATCGAGGGCAGCCCGTAAGGCAGCGGGCTGGTGGAGCGCGAGCGGGACTTGGGCGTGGAGTCGCCGTCGTAGTCGTCCTCGTCCTCGTCCTCGTCGTCCACGTCGTCTCCGTCGTCGTCCCCGCCGTCCGAGTCGTCGGCGTCAGAGAACTGGTGGTCGGCCATATTGCCCACCCTGGCCTTCCCAGAACCCCTCAGGCCCTCCTCGCAACCATCTGGGAGAGCACAGAAGAAGAAGAAGATGATGAAGAAGAAGAAGACACTTTGGAAGAAATCTCCCGTGGGGACGTTGGTCCAAATGGCAGGTAGAGGTTCAGATCATACCGCTGTTTGTGGTTGGGTGGTGTTCAGTAGTTTATCAGTGACTGACATTTAATTCAGTTAGTGGTCATAAAGCAGACGATAGGGGTTACATGTAGACCAGACTGTCTTAGTTTGTTATCGCTTTTCACGGTTTTATCCGAAGCCATTTAGAATTCATTATTTTAGATAATGTCCGGTAATGAGCAGGACGGGGGGGGGGGGGGAATCATGATGCGAATCCATCAGGTCACTGCAGACATTGGGGGTTTGAACCCAGAACCTTTTGACTTGGAGTCACCAGCTTCTGTGTGCACATGGCTGCAGAGTGGTGGTGGTAGACTGTTTGGGTGTTAAAACCAGACCAAACAGTGGAGTACTTTTCCACTTAACTGCTCTCACACACATACAAACAAACGCACACACACGCACGCACACTAACCCGAGTGTTTACGTCTGGGAGGGGATAAGGAACTGATAAGTTCTGTCAAAAGTGAGAGAAAGTGAGAAATAATAAAATACAAAGAGAGGAAGAAACAGAGAGAGGCAGCGAGACAGTGGGACGCAGAGAAAGGGAGGTTCATAGGTGAAGGGAAACAAACAAGTGAATGAAAAGATACAGAGAGAGAGAGACGAAGGAACAGACAGAAACGAAGCGAGAGAGAGAGGGTGACAATGAGAAAGTCAACGAGCGGCCTCAGGTTCCAAGTGGAGCCCTGTTCTGGAGCCAGCACACCCGTCATCCTGCGATCTCTACCCCTCTTGACGGTAAAACCAACTTCCCCGACCTGACCGTCTGGAGGGTGGAAAATCCAAACCGGCCCAAACCAGATGGCTGGCATGTGTCCGTCTGGCCCGGGAGGCGGATCACTTCACCGCGCCGCGCGCTGCCCTGGTTTACAGGAGGTTGTGTCGGGGGGACTAGGAGCTAGTGTTCAAATGTCTGCTGTCAATGTTACACAGCTTCCAGGGACTGGGGTGGAGAGGTTTGAAAATACGAACCGGGAGGGAAATAAATGATGCAAAAAATAAAAACCTGACTACTCTTCAGCCGAACACCTCAAAGCCTGTAGCAACGTGTATTATATATATATGTATATATATTATTATTATTATTATTAGAAATGGTCTAACTCAATTACGTACCATCCTGCCAATAACCTTATAGATGGCTCATCATAACACCTACTTAGTAAACACACAAAAGCAATTCAATTTGGATATAGGCCAGATATAAGATATACTCCTCCCTTTACAACTGTAATCAATCATTAATGTCTGTGTTTGGGTTTGTGTATATATGTGTGTTAGTGTGTGTGTGTGTGTGTGTGTGTGTGTGTGTGTGTGTGTGTGTGTGTGTGTGTGTGTGTGTGTGTGTGTGTGTGTGTGTGTGTGTGTGTGTGTGTGTGTGTGCGTGCGTGCGTGCGTGCCTGCGCGTGTGTGTGTGTGGCTGTATATGCCTGTGTGTGTGTGTGTTTGTTTGTGTTTGTATAATTACAAGTGTGTGTGTGTGTGTGTGTGTGGGTGGCTGTATGTGTGTGTGTGTGTGTGTGTGTGTGGGTGGGTGGCTGTATGTGTGTGTGTGTATGTGTGTGTGCGTGTGTGTGTGTCTGTGGGTATACCTCCGTCCTCTGCGTCTATGTCCTCCACTGCAGACACAGAGACCCCCAGCTCCAGACACTTCTTCATGTGCGCCTTGGACTTCATGTGCTTGGTCAGGTTCCCTGAGATCAAACACACACACAAACACACAAACACGCACAGATGGTTAGATGCCAAGGACAGTTGTGTGAGACATTGTAATTGACACAGATCTCCCCTGAAGAGAGACAGACGATCAGAGCTGAATGTTGACATATTACAAAAGGAGAGACAGACGGACAGTGGGAAAACATACAAATAGAGGGACAACATGATATACAGGCAGACAGGTGGGCAGATAGAAAGAGCAGCAGAACGACTGACAGACAGACAGACAGAGGGAAGACAGACAGACAGACGGGTTTACAGGTAAAAAGAGCAGCAGACGGAAAGAAAGACACAAGGAAGACAAAAAGACAGACAGACAGATGTAAGAAAGACAGACATAGCAACGGAGAGACAAAACATACAGACAGACGGGTTGATAGGTAGACAGAGCAGCAGACAGACAGACAGACAGACAGAGTAACACACACACTTAAGACTAATAGACAGAAAGAGGGAACACAGTGGCAGACCCAGCAGCAGGACAGACAGACGGACAGACAGACAGAGAGACAGACAGAGAGACAGACAGTCAGACAGACAGTCAGACAGACCGACAGACCGACAGACAGACAGACAGACAGACCGACAGACAGACAGACAGACAGACAGACAGACAGACAGACAGACAGACAGACAGACAGACAGACAGACAGACAGTCAGACAGACGCAGACCCAGCAGCAGAACACACAGACAGACAGACAGACAGACAGACAGACAGACAGACAGACAGACAGACAGACAGACAGACAGACAGACAGACAGACAGACAGACGGAGGGAAAACAGACGCTCCACCGTGACCCCGGCTGACCTTTGGTCTTGAAGGCGAAGTTGCAGAACTTGCAGACGTAGGGCCTGACGTCGGTGTGCGTGCGGATGTGCTTCTTGAGCATGCTGGGCTTCTTGCAGCGGATGCCACACTCCTCGCAGATGTACTTCCCCCGGCCGCGGCCGCGCACGTACACGTAGTCCTCGTTGGACTTGTACCTGTGAGCAAGGAGGGGGAGGGGGCGGAGTCGGGGAGCATCAGGTCACGGTCCGGTCATCGTGGGGTCATCGTGAGGTCATCGTGAGGTCGTCATACATTTAAAACGAGCGAACACAGGAAAATACATGTTTCTGACAGTAAAGGACTGACAGTAATGGTCATACCGCAGAAAAGGCGTAAACATATTCTCACTCATTATGCCCTATGAATAATATAATAATAAATATCAGCATAGATAACCGTCATTGTGTAAAAGCGTCAAACAAATTTGTCTTTACATACACGTGTTATTTATGTCGTGGTCTCTGCATATATACTTTATATAAATCCTACAAACTTCCCTGCTAGACTGGAGCTCCGTCCTACACGGTCTATAAAGGAGCCGCTTCCTCCACATCAACACAACATGTGACTTCCTCGTCAGAGGGGAGCTGGGAGCGGTAACCCAACACCCCCCTCCTGGCAGCAGAGAGAACCCATCTGTCTACCTGGGTCTGCCGGTTTCCGTCTCTCTCTGGCCGTGGGTGTGAGTGTGAGAGAGTGCGTCCCGCGAGAGCAGGAAAGCACCACCGTTTGACTGCTCTATCGGACCCCCTTACGAGTGAGGGGGTGGACCACTTTAAAAGATGGGGGTCGCCAAGGAAACAGAAGATTAATAGGTGCTGAAGTGCGGCGACCTGGGCAGCTTTAGTCATCGGAGCAGGCGGTGATTCAGTTAATATGTTATTTGAGTTGTCTTGAATATCATGAAGCATGAAGTGAAGATAGATATAGCCTTATTGCACACCCCAGTGTTGTTGTCTAAATTTAAGTGCTGATGAGATTATATGGAAAAGGAAAAGTAGTCTCGCCTTATATTACTGAAAACACAACCATACATTAATGGGGACCATATACTATCCTTGATAGGATTGTTTGGAATGGGATTTGGAGTTTGTTAGCATATTGCACTAAATATAAATATAGGCCAAAATAAAATCCCCTAATGACGATTACAATATTGCATATTTAATCATCTAACTTTAAATGATTAAAAACATTACTATAAATTACTTGAGCAATTTAGCAGACTCTTGAGACTTGAACATCGATAAATCTCTGGTTCCAGATAGCCTTAAGCTACGGGGCGCGCTGACAATAGGGACCAAACCCCGAAGCCCTCGGGGTTGGGACTCGAACACACGACCCACCACACTATCAAGCGTGAAAAGCCCCTTAATTGGAGTGGCTGTGGTCTGCCAGAGGGCCTCGGGGGGGCGTGGGGGTCCGCACGGCTCGACGGTGATGTAGCGGCTGTCTCAGATACATCAAAGCATCCCCCCGTCGGACGAGAGCCGTTTGGCCCGCGACTCAAACCGCGAGAGCGGCGAATACCTCTGGACGTACGTTTAGACGTTTACACAGCTGCGAGCCGTTAAGAAAATAAATTATGACGAGAAAATTTGGCGTGGTTGTTTTTTTTTCTTCATTTTCTTTGACACACAGCACACGGTAAGATCATAAAGCCGGCTTGTGTTTCAGAAAATTGTGAATTTTTGGGACACCAGAGAGAAATAAAATTGGTAATGTATATTCTTGTTAACCTTCATAGACTGTGTTTGGTTGGGGAGCTTGTCTGGTTTCAAGAAGATGGTGGTTACGTTTGTGTGTGCGTGCGCGTGTGCGTGCGTGTGTGTGTGTGTGTGTGTGTGTGTGTGTGTGTGTGTGTGTGTGTGTGTGTGTGTGTGTGTGTGTGTGTGTGTGTGTGTGTGTGTGTGTGTGTGTGTGTGTGTGTGTGTGTGTGTGTGTGTGTGTGTGTGTGCGCGTGTGTGTCTGTCTGTCTGTATGTCTGACCTATTTTCTAAGGTCTATCCAGTAATTGCTTTTAAATTTTCCTTTGGGAACAAAAAACAATGTTGACAGCTTAACCGTGTGCTTCATCTGGGAACTATGTGTTTGCGTGTGGGAATGTGCGTGTGTGTATGGGAGGACATACATCAGTGTATGTGTCAGTGTGTTTGGCTGTATATGCCTGTGTGTGTGTGTGTGTGTGTGTGTGTGTGTGTGTGTGTGTGTGTGTGTGTGTGTGTGTGTGTGTGTGTGTGTGTGTGTGTGTGTGTGTGTGTGTGTGTGTGTGTGTGTGTGTGTGTGTGTGTGTGTGTGTGTGTGTGTGTGTGTGTGTGCGTGGGTGTGTGTGTGTGTGTGATCATGTGTATTTATATGACTATTGTGTGTCAGTGAAGTACAGTAAACCTTGTGATTCTAATCAAGAATAATAATATAAGTAATATAGCGTAGGCAGTGTAGTGTAGTGCAGCTTAGCTAAACCTAGCATTGATTATTAGAACGTAGCAGAAATGCTGGAAACAAATGGTTGAGTTAGGTGTTGCTCAAGGGTAGGACATTTCCATTTAGGGCATTTAGCAGACGCTTTTATCCAATGCGACTTACAATAAGTACATTTGTCGTAAGAAGTGCAACAATATATCGCTATCGGTACAGTAAGGATGTTCATAGAACCAAGTGCAAGTACAGCAATCGCTAGGCTAACCAATTCCCCGTGTTACAGCAATGATAGCAGCTACTGCAGTTGCTACACAGTTAAGTACTATAATACAATACAACACAACACAATATAGTGTACAATGGTGGACAGAGGGGGGAGGGGGGCTATACAGTGTCGAGGTGGACTCTGAACAGGTGAGTCTTGAGTCTTACAGGTATAAGGCACTAGACATTACAGGCTTTGTATGAACGGTCTATACTTTAAGACTATTTGAATGTTTGGTGTCGTCAAACGACTCTTTCCGTATGTGACCCACTTTAGTCACTTTGAAATCGAAAGAATGTCTTCAATAAATCCAATCTTATGCATCGCATTATTAAATAAACAAGTCTTGTGCCGTTCTATATTCATACATCCAGATTCAATGTAAAAAAAAATGATATGGATGTCATTCCTGTGGTGATGAATAAAAAGCAGATAAAGCCAGAGAAACTGTACCAATGTAAATGTTGGTTTAGTAATACAAGTCAGACTTTAGATATATAGTCTAAGTCTGAAAGCAGACACGCTAAAATCTGGGTGAACAGGGTGTTTCACTTTCTTTGGCTTCATGTATTTGTTTAGACCAATCACGTGCCGGAGGCGGGGAACTGGAAGCGTGTAATTGGCTACCAGGGAACATGGACTTGGCCGTAGTATATTTTGTCCGGGTGGGAAGGCAAGATACCATCAGACCATAACGTCATGAGAAAAAGTGTCTGTAAAGGTTTAATATGAACACTTTGTACACTCATTTATATAAACTTTTCCAGTATTCAATATTTTCCAGTTCCTCTGTGGTAAAATACCACCATCACAAAACAGCAGTGGTGGGCTCTCAGGGCCAGCAAAGCCTTCTCTGCTGCCCTAAACACTATCGGAATCACTGACTTATGTTTTAATATATATTATTCCCATGAATATGTGTTAAATTATTTCCAATAGTCTATTCTCTTCATTTCATAGCTTTTCTCTTGGTTGTGCTGCTTCCACTAGTGTATGTTTATGTTAGAGCTTTTATCCAATCATAATTTAGCCATCATGTGTTGCCAGGGTCAAGGAAATCTGCCTTGACGCCTTCAGAATCGATAGCGCTGGCGTCTGTAGCTTAAAGTAAGTGGCAATGACTCTGCTGCTTTAACCAATCAGGTTTCGAGTTGGCAACACCGAGGCCATCGAGCAGGCGTCCAGTGACGTCGGCATTGTCACGTCCTTTGATTGGATGGTCAGAGAGGCACTAGTCAGAGCCAGCAAAGCATCGATAGCTACCGGCACAAACTAAAATGAAGCAAATAATAAATAAATAAAGCGATTCCCTGAAGCAAGTTAAAACTTACTACAGAAACATGTCTGGACAGACTCGACTTTCAGCATTAGCCTCCATGGCGATAGAAAGGGACTTATTGTTGGAACTGAAACGCACAGATATACTGTACAACAGAGTCATCAAACTCTTCTCGAGGAGAGAAACGAGGATGGACTTTGCGTACAAATAATCAGTAGTTTTGGTGACTAATGCTTTTTATTTAAACGTTTTAAAATGTTGTCATTTCATTAGGCTAATATTGATGATGTATGTATGTATGTCAGCTGTGGCTACAGTGAAAATAGACTTGTTGAATTGTCCTAATTGGGTTTCTTGCTTTAGTAAGGGCATTCCTTCTTGCTCCATGAGATACCTGTCTGTGATGCAACGCCCTGTTGTACTGCACTTCTGTGTAATATTGATGGTTTCTATAGCCGTGGAGTCAGAATGATGGCATTAAGAGGTGGATTAGTTCATGGAGGACACCAGTAAAGCCCTAGGTGTGACATCCACGGCCCGGCACTGCTAAACAGAGAGGCGTGACTACACCTCTTTCTGTCTTTAGTCTCTCCACCCAGAAGTCTGGCTGTACAGGAGTAGGGCTACTGGGTCACAGACGGACGTGGGTTTAACTCACCCGCCCTCGAAGATCTTGATGCGGGTGTGTTCTACTGGGATGGGTTTGGTGGAGACCTCCTTCTCGCTCTGCTCCTCCTTGGATCTCTCCCGGGATACCACACCCTTCATCTTCCTCACCAGCTTACACACCTCCACCGGCATCAGCTCTGGTTTCAACTGGAAGAGGTGAGAGGAGAGGAGAGGGGAGAGGAGAGGAGAGGAGAGGAGAGGAGAGGAGAGGAGAGGGGAGGAGGAGAGGAGGAGGATGGAGAGGAGGAGAGGGAGAGGAGAGAGAGGAGAGGAGAGAGAGAAGGAGAGGAGAGGAGAGGAGAGGAGAGGAGAGGAGGAGAGGAGAGAGGAGGAGGGAAGGAGAGGAGAGAGAGAGGGGGAGGAGAGGAGAGAGAGAAGGAGAGGAGAGAGAGGAGAGAAGGAGAAGAGAGGAGGGAGAGGAGAGGGAGAGAGAGGATGAAAGAAAGGAAGAGGATGAGAGGAGAGGTAGAGAGAGGGATGAAGAGGTGAGAGAAGGAAGAGGAGAGGAGGAGAGGAGATGAGAGGCGAGGAGAGGAAGGAGGGAGAGGAGAAGGAGAGAGGAGAGAGAAAAGAGGAGAGGGAGAAGAAGAGAGAAGAGAGAGAGGAAAGGAGAGAGAAGAGGGGAGAGGAGAGAGGTAGAGAGAGGGAGAGGAGAGGCGAGGAAAGATGCGAGAGCGGTAAACGAGAGAAAGGCGGTGATGGATGTGGGAAAAAAGAGACGAGAGTTGAGGATGGGCATATTTAGGATGTTGAGGTGTTTGAGAGTGTTTTTTTCGTGGCAGAAGGTTCAACTACCAAATGTCAAAGAGCACCACTGGCTGCTTTGGAAAACTCTGACAGAATTGAATAAAGAACAGCGATGCCCGCGAAATGCGATTTGAATTTGAGAGCATGCATTTGACGAACGCCAGCGATCTAATGTAATGTTCCACAGCAGAGTATAAACAATCCAATGAACCTTCCCAAAGAGCACACGCTAATGCGAATGCGTTTGTTCCACAGGGCGGCAGTGCACGGCCGTTACCTGGTCGAAGCGCAGCTCCAGGGACACGGAGGACACCAGCTTTGCCCCGAGCTGGGCGGGCCGAGCGGCGGTGCGTGGGTCGGGGCCCCCCCGCCGTCGGCCGGCGACCGACCGCAGCAGGGCCCAGCGCCGCCGTTGTGCTGAGGCCCAGCGGGTTAGGGGTTGTAGGCGCGTCACCGCACCCACGAGCCGTACGCCGACGAACGGCTGGCTGGCGGGACTCCGCCTCCCCGCTGCTGGCTTGGTGTAGTTGAGGAAGCACCACTGACGGCCGGTGGCGTAGTGCCAGGCAGGCTGGGGAAACTGGAGGAGCTGCTGCACCTCGGCCCGCATGCTGAGGGCGAGAGTGCGCCGCGCGCGCGCCAGCACCTCCCACCGGACCCTCGGTCGCGGCCATGTGGGGGTCCGGCGGGGCTCCCCCGTCCGCGGCCTCGTCCGTGGACAGCTGAGGCCTGGACTGGGGGCTGCCGCAAGCGCTCGGGGCTGGGAGGAGGCCGATCCCCGTCCAGGGCCTCGGGGAGTCCGCGGCCGCCCGCCGCGGGGGCCCGGCGTTCGGCGCGGTCGTGACGATCTGGAGCTGCGGGCGTGAAGCTCTCGGCGGGGGGGGATGTCGGGGAGGTGGGGCGCAGAGGAGCGCAACCGGGACGGAGATCTTGGCGGCGGGCGGACGAGGTCATCCTCTCCGCCGGCTGTTCGTCCGCGCAGATGCCCTCCGGCTCTTCAGGCCGCGTGGGCCGCGGCCGTGGGGGCACCGCCGGGCCGCTCAGCCTCCACGGCCCGCTCATTGTCGCGCGACAATCTTGGCCTGACATGCGTCTCCTCTTCACGGCGCTTCTGCTGCTGCTGGTCTGGAAGAAGAGCTCCGAGGAAGGCCGGTGGGGACAGCATGCGCTTGCTGCCGCCCTATCCCCGGCGCCCGACGCGTCCGGTGTGACACCGTGCCCTGTGCGGTCAGGCGACAAACGCCGGAACGCCCGTGGTGAGCCGTTGCCCCCGGTGATGTGGTCGCAGGAGGAAGTAGAGGAGTATGCGTTGTGCCGCCAGCAACGCGGGCCGCCTGCGCGCCCGCCATGTCGGGCTGTGAAACCCCAGAAGTTTTAAACAGCGTTGAAGCCCGTCCCACTGATCCCTCCCGAGATCCCTCCGGTCGCTCTCGGCGACGGTGACGCGGACGGCGCCCACGCACACTGCCGGTGTGGCTTGCTGGTGGCCTCCTATCCCTGAATTGCCCCTGTCCACCTCCTCCTCCTCCCCGCCGCTGGGCGGATTGGTCAGCACAGCGGGCTGACACTGGTGTACGTCATGCTGCCATAGGACGGCACGTGGGTGGCGGACGCGCACTCGGCACCAGACACGCCCTGTGCGCCGTTGCCCTGGAAACCAGTTCGCGCTTGGGTGGTGGCAAAGACCGGGCCGGACCTGCGGAGCATCGTAGAACTCGAGAGAAGGTCGAGGAGGAGGTGGAGGAGGAGGTGAGGAGAGATAAGGAGGAAGGTGGGAAGGCAGGAGGAGGAGGGCTGAGAGTCTTTGGGAGTCAGCGAGCGGAACAGTTGTTGTCTGTTGTTGTTGTTGTTTTGTGTTTGTTGTTTGTGTTGTTGTTGTTGTGTTTGTTGGTGTGTGTGCGGTTTTGTGAAGGACGCTCGCGACGTCTGATAATACTGGGAGGGTTTTGCAGCCTTCCGAGTGGGCTTTGTCGGCCCGGGGCCGCCGGGCCTGTTTGGAGGACTAGGATGCTGTGTGGTGCCGGAAGCCGTTGTGGCAGCCGGAACCGCTGGGCTCGTGGCCCCTGTCGGTCTCCAGAAGGGAGGGCCCGAGACGGTTGGCCTGGTTAGGATCGCGACCTCCTTACTGTGGGGTCTGAGTCCATGAGGAGCCCTTCTCCTGCCGCGCGGGGTGGGACGGACCTGTGAGGGTCAGTAGGGGGGGGGGGACGAAGAGTCCAGTCCTGACATGACATCATCGCTCACATCAGTGGGCAATAGATAAATCAGAGTGGACCTTCGAGTAACAACATTTATTAACAATTTTAGCGTCAAGTCTAGCAACCGCAGAGTGCAAACATTTTGTAGTTTGGATTCAAGTGAAAGTACAATTCAATAACATGTCGTGCTACAAAATATAAGGGTAGTAGCTAAAATCCAGAAAGAAGGATAATTGACAATAGTGAAGGTGCCGGCGAGGATTTGAAATTGAGAGCAAGCTTGCGTAACAGCTTGGGAAGAAAGTACGAGGAGAAACAATTGATTTATTTTCCATGATAATCACATTGAGAGCCCAACTTTTGTTCCCTTTGGCCAATAGCTACCAAAA
>OLKM01003781.1:7500-30069 GCA_900291075.1 Melanogrammus aeglefinus | reverse complement strand
CCCCCCCCCCCCCCCCCCCTCAATTTTGGAGCAAAACACACTTGGAGCCCGCAAGACAGCTGTTTGCTGTTTTGAGGCTGTTCTGGGTTTGGATTTCTTAGCCCCCCCCAACACAATGGACATGCTGCCTAATTCTCCTCGTGTACGTCGTACTATCCCCTAATGGAGCCCCTGTATGTGGCATTAAGGACGCCTCTTGCTGTCGTTCCTCTCTTGTGTCCCCTTTCCCTGTTTGTTTTTCTGCGCGTTCTAATGGCTCTTCTTTTTTGATACGGTTGTTTTCGTTGCTATTGAGCTTTCTGTTGCAGATTCAGTGATCGGAAACACACAATTCGATCAGACACCAACTGTTCATGACGTCTCTCTCTTTCTCTCTCTCTCTCTCTCTGTTCTCGTTTCTCTCTTCTCCTCTCTCTCGGGGCTCTTCTCTCTCTCTCTCTGTTCTGCTCTCGCTCTGCCGTCTCTCTCTCTCTCTCTCGTCTCTTCGCGCCGGGCAGGAGCATCACAAAAGACGTACATGCTCCGGTCTGGCCGCCTAGGGTACGGGACGCGCGTGCCCGGGCGAGTGTTCTTTCGTCTCTTACTGCCTCAGACGTGAAGACTCTTTTAGAGGTCAAAGGTTGAATTCCTTCGAGCCGCTCTCTGGGTCTTAGTGACACACCCAGCTTATGAAAACCGCCCCCCACCCTCTTTTCGTCACCTTATCCAGACACCGCTTGACAGGTGATTAAAAAAAAATTAAAAACACAAAAGTTGCTAATGTAAATATTATAAAGAAAAAAGAAGTGGGTTTTTAATTTTGCACTAGGCTTTTAGGTGTTTTTAGAGATTGTGTTGACTCCATCTTTATCATTTTTTGTGAAGAGGAAAAGTAAGGGTTAGTTTTTCAAAATATTTTGGTTTTTTTCCACCTAGCAGGTTTTTCCCTGAGCTGTCTGAGGTAGATATTTTTAATTTTGTGTATAATCGGCAGAATGTTACTTCTTTTATCTCTGGGTAAAGCCAGTAAGAGGACCCCTTTTGTTTTGTAAAATCCTGTTTTCAGATATTGACATTCTATTTATTTGGAATATTTGGTGATTTCTAATCTATTTAATAAGTAGATATAAAGTAATGTTTGTTTTTCATCAGGTCGTATATTATATTATTATATTGATTCTATTATTTATTTATTATTCGTTATGATTAGAAGAACATGTTATTGAAGTAATAATATTTTTACATCACTTGTTGGCATCGGTGTGCAGCGCGTTAGACATTACGTCAAACTTTTTATTCTTTTGGTTTAATAGGTTTAAGTGGAGGAACTTAAAACTTTTGCTCAAGTTATTGAAGGGCTTTTCCTTTGGCATTAAGCCCGAAATATGAAGACATGTTGTTGTTTAAGATTTATCAGTTTTTAATACACCAACATGGCCGTATTAATATTCATGTGATGATTTGTGCTTTTTTAATATGTAAACGTCGAGGCCTTCTAATTCGGTGAGGCGGTTCGATATTGTTGAAACTAAAAAACGGAGCATCGAGTGAATGGTCCGTATAAATGCATCATAGTGTAATAAAAACCAGAAGGGATTGAGTTTAGGCGGCGTATTTGCATGCAAGCTTAGCGTTTGGCTTTATAGCAATTGGAAAGAGTTGTCTAGGGGGGGGGAAACCATATAGCTAGCTCATGTCTTATCGCTTTGGTTTTTTGGGAAAGGTACCATGATGAAAACAGTCGGGAAGTCAATTCGGTAGATGTTACACCAGCCGAGTTTGATATGAAGATGGAGCGCTTCTGCTTATGGAGAATTTACAAGTCAGTAGAAAAAATAGAATTGGTTCTGGATTTATCACCCTCACCTTCTCTCCTTCTCTTCTCTTCTCTCTCTCTCTCGCTCTCTTCGTCTCTCTCTCTCTCTCCTCTCTGCCTTCTCTCTCTCTTTCTCTCTCTCTCTCTCTCTCCTCTCTCTCTCTTCCCTCTCTCTCTCTCTGCTTCTCTCTTCTCACCGCTCCCCTGTACACAGGCCCCCTGGAGGATTGACCGAAATGATTTATTATATTATTAATTTATTCTGAACAAAATGTATTCGTGACTGAAGTAAAAAAGAACTTTGCTCATGGAGACAGTGCCAGTTTTGAGCAAACATCTCAGTGAAATGTTATTTGCTATGTGCTTATTATATTCATGCATGTTACACTAATTAGAGATGCAACTGTGATCGCACAGGTTGGCTGTGGTCTATCTGTCAACTTCTTATCTTTAACTAGGAACATTAATGCGGGACAATGAGCTTGGTACTCCGCGCAATGGAAACACACTTGGATCTCTGAGTCTACGTCCTGTGGCGCCGCTTGGTGGCTTATCATTGGTACTGCTATGGCAGGGTTTGGGTCTCTTATGTCGCACGCAGCGACATAATTTTCTGGCTTGCAGCATTATTGCTTTTCCCGTTTTCATTAGTTAGTTAATATTGTTAATGGTATTGTATCCTTTGGATACATTCGATCCGGTCGCAAATTTATGCATTGCACAGTCTTGCTTTGAGTGCATCAATGTAAATTTGTGTTGTTTGTATTTGTTTTAAGTGGCAAGTAATGGAGTGTGTAGAGTATTTAAATCGTATTGATGACACGTGTTTATCAAAGCAAAGTAAATTTCTTCACTGGGCAGCATTTGTTTTGCTGTGAGTCTACGGTCGGCTCCTGGCTGCTTTCTTTCAGAATTGCGAGTGGAACGCCAAAAGGGGGCGTTGCTCCGTGAAGATGCGCAAAAAAGTGCAGCGAATTACACCTTAAACTGGGGTCCGGTGTCCTACAAATGGATGCACCATGAACTATGTTCTGCTGATTGGCGTACCCGATTACATGGGTAAATGGTTTACATCGCGGTGATCGTTTTTAGATCATCTACTTTTCTATGAAATCTAGTCTCAGAACGATCAGTTTTTTCGCGTTTTATGTCAGTAGGGATGATTCTGAGGGGCTTTTCTTGACACTTATTTGAAAGAGGAGGTTTAGGAGAGACATAGGAGTTCTTCGTTTTGAGCGGTAAGCAGATGGCGATGGCGCTTGCAGTACGTAGCTTCTGACCTCATGGCGCCGACAGTGTAGGCTGTAATGATCCAATGAAGGATGAGCGCCTTAACAAGGCACCTGCTTTTGCGTTGTCGAAAATTTGCAGGTAGTAGGCGAGTTTGATGGGGCTGCGGCTTGGTTTGATTCGTCAGCTGCTTTCTGGATGAAAACGTCAGGAAATCCTGTGATAACTTCATGCGACGGGTCACTGGCTTTTTAAACTGCGTATTTTCGGGAACAACTTCCGCCTGCTTTTGCGGTAGCATTGGTGCAGAGTGAGATACGAGATCTAAATTACATGGTTGTATTGTGACGTCGCGCTCCTGCGCTGCGGTGGACCGAGACGACAATTTCCCATCGGCATTACTGAACTTCTCACTGCCCCGACTTATAAAGGTTTTCACTCTTTCATGCTTTTATCACCTCCTTTGGAAAAAACAGCGGTGAAGTGGAGCAGAGAGATCGCCATGTTGTACCAGAGTTCCAGTGCGGGTGGGTGACGTCATCATTTCTCGTCGGGGGCGGCAAGAGCTGAAGTACACAAAGCGGGTCTAACACAACCCTAACATTATCAAACTGTTTCGCGAAATGTTTTAGTTTTCTTTGCATGAAAGAATTATATTTAATCCACGTTTGTCCCAGGAAGAGGCCACGCTGGATGGCGATCTATTCGGCGATATGAGCGATCTTGTCGGATAACATCAGCGGTACTGCAGGGCTGCGTGTCTTTCGCTCCTGTTTTCTCCAGCGGGCTACCCAGTTGCCCCTTGTCCCACCATTTAGCAATTCTTTCACTGTTGCGGTGGAGACCTTTACCTGAAGGCCCCGGTGAAGAGCTTCAATTGATTTTCTTCACTAACGTGGAGGGGGTGGGTGATACTCAGCGAGGGGGATCCTTCGCCTGGAGCTCCTCCTGGCAGCGCTTCTCTGTCCGGGCACCGGATGTGTGCTAGCGTAGGGAAGGCTGCCCCCGACCCTCTCAGAGCAGATTATTCGGCTGCGGGACAGGGTGTTTGTCGTGCCTCGCTTCACATCTCGTGCGGGCGTTCAACCGCGCCTGCTCTCCTCTGCACTGGTTCCTTGTACGGCTGGCGGGGGTTTATGGCCCGGAGGAGGCCGCAAGATGGCTGGCGGTTTCGGTTCTCAGCAGCACATCTCAGGCTATGTGCCGATAGCCGTTTCGGCCGGCCGGCATTATGCGTGGGCCCATGATCAGAGAGGCATATGGCTCTCCCACAACTGGCGGTGCCGAAGCGAGGAGCGGGCCCAGCTCTCCAGGGCCTTAGCTCGGATGGACTACTTGGTCCCCGGTTCTCGGAGGTGCTCGCGCACGCAGTTCTGTTCCGTGAGATCGTTCCGGTTGGCGGGAGTTCTCACAGGTCCTCCCGCAGCAGGGCGGGAGGAAGTGGGGTCGACCGGGTCCCGCGCTGCAGGGGGCCGCCTCCAAGGCCGATGCCGCCCCGCCGTGCAGCGCCAGCCGGGAGAGCAGCACAGCGAGCCCGAGAAGCACCCACGCTGGTCCCAGTTTTCTTTCCACAATAAAAGATAATACTAAGACATGACATATCCTAAAGAGCGATAGCCAACTGTGTCCTACGCTTGTTGTGCATTCCTCTAGGCTGCCTCTTTCCCCCCCTTCAGTCTGGTGGCTGTCGGGTGGTGGCCGGACGGCGTGTTTACATAACCTCTGGTTCACCTGCTTCAAATAAGCGGCGTCCCTTTGAGCTTCGTGGGCGGGCTGGACTCGTTACACGACATTATCCCCTCTACCTCCCTCCTACAGTCTGTGGAAGGTGAAAAGACGGGTCAGTGCGCTGTGGTTACACTTAGCTGACAACGCGGCGATCCTAGCGCGGCGGCCAGACAACTCGTTGCTCGTTCATCGCACGCGGGAGCAGCGGCTAGACGGCTCGCTGTCTGTTCAGCGGACACGAGCGAGGCGTCTAGACAGCTTGCTGTGTGTGTACAGCGACTGACTCTGTAACGTTTACCGTGCTCTCTGACGCCCCTCCCTTGAATGGGATTCCCACCTTGGTTCACACACACTGTGTGGAGGCAGTAGGGGCCGAGGAATGCGGGTTATTCCTGGACAGCCTTCCTCAGCTGTCAGCTCGCCCTCTCTCCGACCGCTATGCGTGTTGGCTAGAGCGGTGCGTTCTATCATCGTGGTTGGACAACACCTTGCAAAAGGGGCCATCACTACCATTCCCCCCCACGAGTCACACCTAGGGTTTTACTCCCGCTAGTTCCTGGTTTCCAAGAATTCAGAGAAGAAGAGACCTATTCTGGATCTTCGAGTGTGAATTTTTTGCCGCGAGGAAATTCAGAATGCTCACTATCAGAGCGCTGCTCCGATGTGTGAGGGAGGGCAACTGGTTCACATCCGTGGATCTCCAGGATGCTGACTTCAACGTCCCTGTTCGGCAGGCGCACAGGAAGTTCCTCCGCTTCGCCTTCATGGGGGTGGCGTACGAGTACCAGTGCCTGCCATTCGGCTACTCCCCGCGCACCTTCTCAAAGTGTGTGGGGACGGCGTTGGGTCTGCTCAGGCGTCAGCGAAAGAGGGTTCTCTTCTACCTTGATGACCTACTTATTCTGAGCAACTCAGAGGAAGCTGCGAGAAGGGACACCATGGCGGTGATAAACCATCTCTCTTTCCTGGGTTTTGCCATCAACTGGGAAAAGAGCTCCCCGCTCCTCAGCCGGCAGACAGTCTACTTGGGGCTTTGCCTAGACTCAGCCACCATGACAGCGATGCTCTCGCCTCCTCGACGAGACGCCGTCCTGTTGGCACTCTCCCGCTTTCGCCTTCGCAGAAACGTGACCGCACTGTCCACCATAAGCCTGTTAGGGCTGATGGAAGCCGCCCATCCTGTGGTTCCCCTGGGTCTGCTTTTTATGCGCAGACTCCAGCGGTGGTTTGCTCGTCAACGGTTGGACCCCATGCGACACAAGCTCAGGGTGCTCCTCGTACCCCTTTCGGTGTCACCAGACCTGGAATATTGGGAACCCCCACCCCCCACGCCCTTCTCAGGGGTGTTCCCCTGAGAACAATGACATCCTACGTAGTGGTCTTCACGGACGCCTCATTGACGGGTTGGGGAGGAACGTGCCTCTCCCACTCAGTCAGAGGCGAGTTGGCAAAAGTCGCCGCTGTGAGGAAAGTGCTGTTGCATTTCTTTCACCTGGTACGTGGCCGCCACGTTCTGATCAGGACAGACAGCGTGTCGGCGGCGGCGTACATAAACAGACAGGGGGGAGTGCGCTCCTCTGCTCTCCACCAAAAGGCGGTCGAGCTCTAGCTTTGGGCTCGTCAGTATCTATAAGAGCCCTGCATATTGCGGGCGCCCAGAACTTCGGGGCGGACCTCATGTCTTGCGGCGGTCCCCGCCGAGATGAGTGGCGGTTACATCCCAACATTGTCAGACTGATCTGGCAGAGGTTCGGGACGGCTCAGGTGGAGCTGTTCGTGTGCGGGGAGAACACACACTGCAGGTGGTGGTCTTCTCTCAAACCTCGGGATCTTCCCCCGTTGGGGGTGGATGCGTTGGCACACACAACTTGGCCGTGGGTTCTCTTGTATGCGTTCACCCCGCTCCAGCTGATCCTTCCTCTTCTGGAACAGGATTATTCGTCATTATAGTGGCTCCGGAGAACTGCTCAGCTCTGTGGTTTCCAGAGCTGGCGGCGCTCTCACGGACGGCGCCGTGGCCGGTACCGTTCAGATCGGATGCGCTTTCCCAGGCCCACGGGACAGTGCACCACCTGCCAGATGTTTCGGGATGGCTGTTGGTTTGGCTCCTGAGAGGTTGATCCTGCAGGGCAAAAGTTTGCCTGAAGCGGTTATCAACACTATCCAGGGTGCTCCCGCACCTTCTACTTCTTCCCTCTATGCGGCGAAGTGGTGCGCTTTCTCTGATTGGTGTGACAGGAACCATGCTGTCCCATCTCAATGCGAGTTGGGAAGCTTGATTGCGTTTCTGCAGTAGCCTACTTATTGGAAAAAGGTTTGGCCTTCTCCACTATCAAGGTCTATGCGGCAGCCGTTTCAGCTGGCCATGCAGGCTGTGATGGTAGATCGATCTTCAGCCATCCACTGGTCAAGAGATTCTTGCGTGGGGCTAGACGGGTTAGGCCTGTTTCGCGCGTGCTTACACCACGCTGGGATCTCCCCACGGTGTTGCGTGGGTTATCCAGGGATCCTTTTGAGCCTTTGTCTCAGGCCCCTTTGGATGCCCTGTCCTTTAAAACGGCGCTCTTATTGGCTATGATTTATGCCAAGCGGGCCAGTGAGTTGACCGCTCTGTCTGTCAGCCCGAGCTGCTTGTTACTTAACGAGGACAGCTCCTTTGCGCTGCCCAGACCTAATTCTGCGATCCTCCCAAAGAACATGAACAGTTCTTTCCGGCCGAGCGGTGTTGTGCTTAAGGCTTTTCACGTTCACCCCCCGTCTCATTCTAGTGAGGCGGAGGCGGAGTTGCATCTCCTGTGCCCGGTGCGGGCGCTGGCTATGTACGTGAAACGCTCGGGCGAGTTCCGCTCCAAACAACAGTTGTTGGTGTGTTTTAGCGACGCTAGCAGGGGCCGCGCTCTCTCCTAACAGTGGTTTTCTCGCTGGATATGTGAGGGTGTTTGCTTAGCCTACTCTCAGCAGCGCTTAGCACCAACATAAATATTTGGCCTGTTAAGCCCTTTGAGATTGTATTGGTGATTAAGGGCTATACAAATAAAATTGAATTGAATAGAACGTTGGGCATTAACGCTCACTCGACACGGGGCGTGGCCGCTTCGAAGGCTCTACTCAGAGGCTGACTAGAGCCTGGCTGACCGGGGTCCAGCAGGAGTACATTGATTGGGCTCCGCTCGCAGCTTCGCCTTAGCCCATAAGGCGAAGCCTAGACGGCGTAGCCTACATGAAATAGAAGGATAGATATTAGATATTATAACTAGGTCTATGATTGTAGGCATAGCCATCTCGTTTCCCACCTGCAAAATGCTGAAAGAACAGCTTGGCGTTGAGCGTTGGTATGCACCGCATAATATACACGTGCCGTGGGAAATGTTGATTCCCCGTTGATTGGTGCGTAGATTAAATTGTCAGTGTGTGCGTGCACACGCACGGAACAAGCCCATAAGGCGAAGCCTCGATGGCTATGCCTACAATCATAGAACTAGAGTTATAATATCATAACTACCGTTTTTATACCCGTCGCACGGAATTGACAATTCTGTCGACAATTATTTACTACGATAAAAACAGAAAGCGAATCAAAAGTTGTAAAGCCACTTTAATCATTATGGGAAAAAAAACACAGCAGTCATTTCAACGAATACAGGATAGAGTGGTCAATCAAAGTGTCTCGTTGCCCAGTGTCAAAGCACCCCATTGCCCGTGTGCTTGAGCATGTGCACACGCAAATTGCTCGGGACGCTGAAGCTGGCGTTGCATTGCAGACACACGCAGGGCTTCTCCCCGGAGTGAGTCCTCATGTGGACCTTCAGGCTGCAGATCTGGCTGAAGCCCTTCATGCATTGCTCGCACCTGTAGGGCTTCTCTACAGGTGCGGGTGTCATGGCCGTGCAGCGCCAGTGGGCCCTCCCCTTTTTCCGTAGACTCAGGATACGCAGCTCCCCGCTGTGACTGGACATGCGGGAGGAGCCAGGGGCGTCCACATGCAGACTCTCTGAGGTGTCGCTGCGCTGCGTGCTACGGTCTCCAAAGGCATCGCAGTCTTCTGCAGAGAGGAAAAAAACAAAGACAGAGAAGTAATGGTGTTAATTAATTATTTGCACAAAGGGATAATGTACCGGTATGTACTTTGTACTAGAGCTGAAGATCTTTGCCCGAACCCGACGGGACCCGACAGGTCGGGGCAGGGTCGCTCTTAATTTCTGTCATTTTACACGGGCTCCGGCTCGGGCCAGGCTTGCGCAGTAAATGAGCGGTCAGGTGATGCATATCGATTAGCGCGAGAAAGATGGAAATGGATGCTGAGGAGGTGATTCAAAGGCTGGCCTCTGGCGATTACGTTTTGGTTGCACCATCAAAGAAAGCAAAGTCTGAGGCGTGGAAAAGGTTATGTGACAGCAAAACAACAGGGGATTTTTTTTTTTTTACATTTACATTTACATTTAGGGCATTTAGCAGATGCTTTTATCCAAAGCGACTTACAATAAGTACATTTGTCATAAGAAGTGAAAGAATATATCGCTGTCGGTACAGAAAGGATCGCTAGGCTAACCAATTACCCGTGTTACAGCAATGATGGCAGCTACTGCAGTTGCTACATAGTTAAGTACTATAATACAATACAATACAATACAATACAGTGTACAATGGTGGCCAGAGGGGGGAGGGGGGCTATGCAGAGTCGAGGTAAACTCTGAACAGGTGAGTCTTGAGTCTTTTTCGGAAGATGGTGAGCAACTCTGCGGTCCTGAGAACGGCAGGGAGCTCATTCCACCACTGAGGTCCCAAAACCGAGAAAAGTTGTGACTTTGCTGAACGACCTTTGCTAGCTCTTAGCGATGGCGGTACCAGACGTTATTCATCCCTGATAAGGCGTGCTAATCGAAGCTGTTCAACACCTGCCACGAGTGCCTAACAACTTACTATCACATTGTTTGTTACAGCATCAAAACCCATGCCTGCAAAGGTAGACAGAGTAGCCTATAGAGGCTAATGCTGGCATTATTCTTTTATTGAATTTCAGCTGCTGTTCACCGTCGCGTTGAGGCCGGATTGTGGAGAGAAGGGGCGAAGCAAATCCCGCGGAGCCTTTGTCTTAATTTCGTTATCCTTCGTTACTTCATTATTGATGCCAAATATCCATCTTAATTTAGAATTTTAATTTAATTTGTTAAGAAAGACAATTTTTATTGGCGCGTTGGCCTTTTTATATTCATATTGGTGGTTGTGGATAGGCTGTTGCAAGCAAGTCCCTTTTTCGTATTTCTTAGGTCTAATCTCAATTTTATGTTTCTTTTCGTTGTCTGTTTTTATTGCCAAATACCTGTATTAGTTTAGATTTTATTTTAATTTCATTTGTTAAGAATTCTTGAAAAAGCTGTGCGCGTGCATATTTGAATATGGTGGGCAGTAAAGGGTTTCGGGCTTTGAAAAAATGGATTTCATTCGGGTTTGAACAGGTTCAACAGAAACATTTAAGGATCGATTCAAGCTCTACTTTGTACACACTGTATACTGTGTACTGGAAGAATTATATGTAGACTTTCTTTCTAACTTCAATTTGTTGATTATACCTTCTTCTTAATTCCCCTTGGGGGGGTTAAGGGTCAGACACTCCAGCTGAGAAGGCACCGCTACATCTCCCTCTTTTAAGGATGTGGGGAGGTCATAAAGACACAACCCGGGTCACCTGTTGTTCCTATCACCTGTTTTACCAATACTGTGGTTACATTGGGAATCAGAGCTGATCTCAGCATTCCTGACATCTGTCTGTAGTAGAGAAGTAGTCCTTGTGTTTTAGCAGGGCTCCCGTCCTGATGCGCATTTAAAAGAGGAATAGGCTTTTAGCCCTGGTAGAATCTAGTACCTTCTCAGTTCATCCAGGTCGTATGCTTGCTTGCTTGCATAGATGCAATGTTTATTACTAACCTACAGAGGGCGTGCCTCCACCAATATCCTCTTCAACCTTGGTTGAAATGGTGTCTGGGATCTGCTGCTTTCCACATAAAGAAGGAAACACACACAAGACATATTCTTTCATTTGCACAGAATAGTTGTGAAACCCCACTAACGACCCATTGAATCATAAAGTGGACATTAATCTGTGCTGCTGACACATATTCACAGTTGTTGAGAGGGATGTCTCCTCCAGCACCCTCCTCCATAGCCTCAAAGTTCAAGCGGGTGACCAGGTTGAGGAAACTGAACGAACACCAGCAGAAAATGATCTGAGCACAACATGGCAGGCTTTGTTTTACTAATTCCAATGGATAATAACTCATTATATCCAACACATGGTAACTACAATGGTGCAAAAACAAAATGTTATTCATTTTGATATTGTTATTCAAAATTGATATTAACCTTGACAACAGTCAAAGCTATTGCTTTTTGTCATACAGTCAGCTATAAACAACGTATTTACTAAATTTTGCAGTCTATTATGGCTGCATACTAAGATATATTAATAATCTTTTTTTTCTCCGAAATTGATCCGGAAGTATCCTACTTTTATATTATGCTATTTTTACCATAACAAGCGACAACATGTCATTCCCTGTAAGCTGATCAGCTTACCTTTATACGTTTGGGGGTTTATTTTGAATTTATTGATGCATGAGAAACCAGCTCATGTTGCATCCGACTTGAAACCCTTCTGGGCTCTTGAAATGCAACTCCTTGTTTTATCAGGGCTCTGGTCATGATGCTTTTCAAAAGAGCAGCAGGCTTTTTAGCGCAGGTAGAATAGCAGAATCTGTCAGCCTACAACCTATCCTGCCTGGAATCTATGGGCGGTGTAAGACGAGGGGGATGTCCAACCGCCTTGTGTCTTTCAGGGGCTTTAGGCCTGACGAGAAGCTGAAGAATGCATTACATCAAAGACCATTCAAAGGGTAGGAAATGGGCATATCGTCAAATTATATCAGGTTTAACGGGCTCAATGATGAGGTCGATTTCTTGGTCTCACGACAACATATTTATTTCACAAGGTTTTCTGTAAAAGACTGAATACTTTCCGTTTCATTAAGTGGCCCGCATACACATCACGTCTGCATTAAACAGACGGCATGTCTGAGTTAATCTTTCCGTGTTATTATATGTAATATTACATTATATTAACTTATAGCATCATTGTGCACAAAACTACACCAGCTTTCTCATAACAAAAAAAAACAGAATACATTCCGTTTCCGGCAACAACTTAAAATTCACGTCTTTCACTCAGAACTCTCGCGATGCTTCTGCCTCAGAGCTCTGGTGGTACAAAACATAGCGCTGCGGCTGCCCCCTAGTGGAGTGGCTGGTGCGTTTACGAACAAACTGGTTGAACTCGGCACAGAACACCACACACTCGCACCCATTTCCCACTTTAGCCAACTATCCTGTCCCCATCAAATTAAAATGTCCATGACATTACTGCACATTAATATACATCACCATCCACAGGTTCACCTGGGTCTTTTCCCCCACTTCCTCAAAGTACATTATTTAAGTTTTTTAAGACATTGCTGCAATACCACAATTGAGATAACACATAATCCCCTTTTAGGTGAAAGTAAGTCACCTGATCACCACCAGGTTGAGCATTCACTGGTAACAAAGGCCCAATGTATACCTAGTCAGTCCCACACAACTCCCTTACTTTAGTTTACCTGTCCCTGGTAACTCCATGACTTGGAACCTCTGTAGCCTACACCTCTTTTAACTCTAGGTCCAGATATCCATCTGAACAATTTCCACAGTTTACTAAAGCACTAGATCATGTTTTTTTTAAGTGCTTATGTGTGTATCTTCATTCTTCATACCCTTGTACCTCAATGTCCTTCCCCTGTCCCAGACTGACGTCTCTCGTGAGAAACCTGTAGACATACTCACACTCGTCCTCACTTTCCCTGCCTGTATCTTCAGCTTATTGTGTTATTCTTCTGTTGACTGTCCTCACAGGACCCTCCCTCTTGGGGCGGGCGTCTGTCTGCTGTCGTCGTCCCATGTTCTTCCTGTCATGTTCCTCAAACGGCAAACACTCCCACACACAACCACACCCACACGTGCACAGGCACACACACACACACACACACACACACTCTCACACACATGCATACACACACGCACGCACATGCACACAAACACACACACAAACATTCACACACACATGCACACACACACACACACACACACACACACACACACACACACACACACACACACACACACACACACACACACAACACACACACACACACACACACACACACACACACACACACACACACACACAGCACACACACACACACACACACACACACACACACACACACACGGTTAATCAAGCGGCCAACCGTCACATGGGAGCAGCAGGTTTCTGTGGAGCACCCTTGTCTCTCCACCACTTTCTGGCATTACTTCAGAGACAGGACTGCCATTGCTCCTCCGTTTCACCACCAGAGGAACTTTCTCCTCCCATAGGATCCCAGCTTGCCCGGGCCTCCCCTTTGAGACAGGTTTCGGAAGAGAACTCTTCCCGGCTGCAGGTCACTTCCATCGATTTCTCGGTGTACGACCGTTTCCCTCTTGAAGATCCTTTGGCAGCTGTCCTCGAAGCAATCTCATATGCCTGACGCATTCTGGCCTGCCAGTTCTGTACATACTCTGAAGAACTCTCCTAAGTCTCTGTTGATGTTCAATTGAACAGGATATGAATGGGCAAGAGGGGAGAGCGACCAAACAGCAGGTAGGGGAAGCCCTGTTGCCCCGGTGCATGTTTAGTTGTATGCATGCACCATTTTCTCAAAGGGAGTTCTTCCAATCAGTTTCCTATGAACAATTCTGGCAAAAGTTTATTTATGAATAATTCTGGCGAAGGCTGTAAAAAGGCTATAAGGAACTAAAAGAGGGCATAAAATGCTGGAGAGGCTGAGGTGTGAAATGCTCCCGTGGAAAATGACACTCTGGTTATACTAGTAGGTCTGACATCATGGACTGCATACATCTTAAACATAAGATGTAAAGCACATATATATCTGTCTTAACAGTTAATAATCTTAACAATAATGACAGAGCCCATCAATAGACAAAATATTTTTTAGTCAACCTGAACAGAATTAGTGTGATTAGTGTGATTAGTCTGTACCACCTGTTGGATGGAACATCTTTGATTGTGTGGTCGATATCTGCACACCACACCACCAGCCAATAACGTAGCACCTTCATCGGCCAATCAGATGATGGCTCCTCATGAATATTTATGAGATTCCCCGATTCATCCTATGAAAAAAAAGATTACGCATCGCTGGGGTGTTTACTGTGAGCCCCCCATCTCTTCTCTCATTTCCTCCCGATATGAACTACGACACAGACAACAATACCGTCGTTGTTTAACGTCTCGCCAACTCCTGGCCAAAAACAAAGCACTGCCATGTTAAGCCAAGGGCGCCTGCCTGTCTCTGGTTTCAGCTCTGGAGGCGATACGAGCACATCAAGGGAGCGCACGTTTCTGCAGGAGTCGCGCAAACATAGTTTTAGGGGCAGGCAAGGGCCGGATTATCAATAAGGGCACTTGGGCGGCCACACATGAAACAAGCTTTAGATAAAAAGTTGAGGTGTGTCGTGCTCAGGGGCAGTACACATTATGTTAAGACGGGCCTGGGGCAGGTTAAGCGTGCTAAATGACTACATGAAGACCATTGATATCTTGGGATGTCATAGATTCAATCATAGTCTGCAAAATCTTTGAACAAAAATATTTTAATGGAACGGCCAGTAACATACTACAGTGCATCTTTGTTGGAATAATAACATTTCAATAAGCAGGATATAACTGATACAACAATAAATTAATCCATTATTCACATTTGGACAATGTTGCTTGTGACATATTTGGCCCAAACAAGCCACAAAAAAACCCAAAATAAAAGAATAAAAAAAACCTTTTCATATTAACCGGAATGTTCATCTCTAATATCTACTGAAACACTGGCAATAAATAACTGATCTCAACGTTACCCTCAGCGCCTTGCATTACATTGCATCCCTTTGTACTTACAGTCTCCGGACTTTGTGCTCTTGTGTATTGTGCTGCTACCCAGATCGGCTCAGTCTACTCAACAGCAATCTTGCTTTCAACTGAAATTGTAATAAAACCACTACAACACTATTCCAGATATTTTCGTCACAGCCTTCAACCGACAAAGATGTCTGGAACAGTTGAGCCGTAACTCTGACCGTTATTTAAAACTTTCTCTACATTTGAAAGCGCTTAGCACGAGTATTGGGGTGGATGTGTTTAAATGTTGGTGTAGCTGTTTAACCCTATTTCTATGAAAGCCTACAAAACATTTTTTTGTAACATTCATACTTAGTACTTGATATTATCATAAGGAATAAAACGAGGCAGAATTGGCCAATTTGGGGCTTACAAATATTAAAAAAATAGAATAAGAAAAGTTGTAACAACAGCCACTGTTAAACACTCACACTACTCAAACTGGCATTCGTACACATACAATGAGTCAAAGTGTTGAAAGTTATCAACTGCAACTACAAAAACATCTGCTTCCATTTACGTCAATGACATCGAACATGGAAGCAACAATTTCTAACTGGTCCAGTGATTCACAACGAGTACAGTAAATGATAGGAGTGGTCCAGCAATGTACAATCACCAGACTCTGCAGTCATAAGGCAACGCATTAAAACAGCAGGTCCCACTGAGCAAAGGGGCTTTTCATTAGTGCTCAGTTTCACACGGGACCTCGATTCTCTTTTAGAATTTTGTTTAGCTTTTCATTTAAAGAGTAATAATACGAATGAACGTCATGAAATGGGTCTATCCCCTCACTGAATGGGCTCTTGTAAACAGGGTCAGATGTTGGATGATTCATAATTAATAATTACAAATGTGTTCTTTCTCTTGTTCTCTTGTGCTACTGTTTTAGCCTAGCCGCTGCCAACACAAAACTTTGTGTGAAGCTTTTTTTAAAAGCTTAAACCCTGCTGAGCATTGGTTTTTAATCCGATTTGAAATCCGTTAAGCCGTACACATCCAAATGTCCACTAGGATGGGTTCTGATACCGATGTAGGGGTTAGAGGAGGGGGGAGCGTGTTGAATGGTTCGCTCTTTAGAAAACAGCGATAGCGGTGGCTGGGAGGGGTCTATGTAAACTCTGGAACCTCAGGACAACGGTGACACGCAAAGGAAGGAACACACAGAAGCCGTCCCAGGAAGAACGTCGCCTTCAGTCGGAAGCTTCCCTCTCCTCGGGAACTGACATGAAGATCTTCTGGCAGAAGGTGGTGAAGATGTCTGAGGAGACACAAGAAGACCAGCTTGTAGCTTTAGTTATGTGCATCGAGACAGACATTGTCAATCTTTCTATTCTCTACTCTCCCGTACCTTCGTAACTATCTCACTTTATAATAAAGCATAAAAATGTCAAAATAAATAACAAAAGAAGGTGGATAAACTCAGCAACGCGGTCGGGGACAGAGGATTGGTCAGCTCACCCAGCACCCTCTTGATGGACAGCGGTTTCTTCCACTTGTAGCCCAGCAGGTAGGCGGGGATACCCGTCATGATGATGCAGCAGCCAATCAGACACTCGTACGGCGCGGCCCAGAAGGACACCGCGATCATGAAGACACAACTCAGGACGAACAAAATGGGGATGCCTATGAACATCTGAGGAGGAGGAGGAGGGAGGAGGAGAGAGGGAGGAGGAGGAGGAGGAGGAGGAGGAGGGAGGAGGAGGAGGAGGAGGAGGGAGGAGGAGAGGGAGGAGGAGGAGAGGAGGAGGAGGAGGGAGGAGGAGGGGGAAGGAAGAGGAGGGGAAGGGAGGAGGAGGAGGGAGGAGGAGAGGAGGAGGAGGAGGGGGAGGGAGGGGAGGGGGGAGGGAGAGGAGAGGAGGAGGGGGGAGGAGGAGGGGGAGGAGGGAGGAGAAGGGAGGGAGGGGGAGGAGGAGCAGGGGAAGGGGGAGGGAGGAGGAGGGGGGGTAGGAGAAGAAGGAGGCAAAAAATTTAATCAAAAAAACGGTTAAATAAATGAAATAATCTCAAATAAGCAGCAGACGAGATGAAGCCTGTTTGTTATATAGTATACTTTTATCTCTAAGAAAGTTATGAGGCAGCGCATTGTTTTACCCAACAGATCTCTTCGTATTCAGGTGCTTTGATCATCTAAAATCTGGTTTCTTTTTTATCAATGGTCACTCTTATTCTCATAGATAATCACTTTGAGTGCTTTTATCTATACACTCAGAGAAGAGGGGATTGCAACCATGGAAACTCCAGAGGATGATAAAAGCCTGTCATCCCTGAACACGAATCCTTGGATGTGTTGTTTGGAGTTAGAATCAGCAGAACCACCAGAGCACCACTTGAAATCCTGCTTTCAATCACGCAGATGGAGCTTTCAAAACCCTGAGGTTCAAACGGATATGCAGAACATGGTTTGTGTTGATTTTGTCTAATGCCTTTTGATTGAGGCCTTGAAAGAAGCCAGAAGTACATAGTTCAGCGCAGACATTCAAAGACTGTCTGACACTTTATTTCGATCTAAAACTATTAAACCAAGAATCCTTTCAAATCCCTACCATCACACAAACCTCGGTCAACGTCCATAAAGTAAACACTAACTAAACCCCTACAGCGATACCAAGCGAGATCTCCCCCCACTTGTGTTATTTCTACAGAACATGGAACGGTCCATTCCCCAGCTGCAGGGGGGACTTCTGGGCCAACCCACCTTGATGGGTCGTCTGAGGTCCGGCTTGGTGAAGCGTAGCCAGATCAAACCGGCGATCGCCATGCCAACGCATAGCCAGGTGAAGAAGCTGAAGAGGTTGATGACCGTGAAGATGTCCTGGGAGATGGCGTACATCATGGACAGCAAACACTGTGGAGGGAGGGAGGGAGGGGAGGGAGGGAGGGAGGGAGGGAGGGAGGGAGGAGAGGGAGGCAGGAGAGGGAGGGAGGAGAGGGAGGGAGAGGGAGGGGGAGAGAGGGAGAAGGAGAGAGGGAGGGAGAGGAGGAGGAGGAAGGGAGGAGAGGGAGAAGGAGAGGGAGGAGAGAGAGAGGCGGAGAGGAAGGAGGGGAGGGAGAGAGGGAGAAGGAGAAGTAGGAGGAGGGGGAGGGAGAGGGAGAGGGAGGGAGAGAGAGAGAAGGAGGGGGGAGGGAGAGGGAGAGGGAGGGAGGGAGGAGGGAGGGGAGAGGGAGGGAGAGAGAGAGAAGGAGAGGAGGAGGGAGGAGGGAGGGAGGGGGAGAGAGAGAGGTTAGGGTTTGATTCTCTGTACGTTTCTTTGAATAAAGCCTATTAAACAGCAAACAACTACTAATACATATTCTCTACTTAAAAAATAGAACTGCCTCCCTAAGGGATGGCAACCGTCTCCCTTATTTGTCATCTGTTTATTGTATATTTCTTATTGCTATGCTATTCCTGATGTTTGTTTTGTGTCATACTACCACCTACTACACCTACTATAGTACGACACCTGAAACGTATTAGTCTTAACATAGGTGATGAGAGATTGTCACTATTAGTAACAATAAAGAGGATCTCTCTGAGGTTTTCTTACAGTGAAGACGAGGGAAGGAACCGGGGTGAACTTTTCAGTGTGGACCAATCCCAGAGCGGCAGGGAGCTGTCCAGCCCGAGCTCCGGCATAGAACAGCCTATCAGAGAGCAGGGATAGAAGAAACAGGAAATGAGCTTTGTGTATCAGATGACTTTGTGCTGGGGAAGAGAAGATGTCTCTTAGAGATATATGAGCAGGGTCGTGTAATGTTGTTGTTTGGTTATTTGTATGTGTGTTTGTTACTGTCGGTGTGTCTGTGTCGGTGTGTGTGTGTGTGTTTGTTTGTGTTTGTGGGATGGGTGTGTCTGTACGTGTAGGTGTTGTGTGTGCTGTTTGCCTGTGTGTGTGTGTGTGTGTGTGTGTGTGTGTGTGTGTGTGTGTGTGTGTGTGTGTGTGTACCTACGTGTGTGTGCGTGTGTGTGTGTGTGTGTGAGTGTGTGTGTGTTGTGTGCCTGTGTGCGTGCGCGTATGCTTGTGTGTGAGAGTGGTGTGTGTGTGTGCATGTGTGTGTGTGTGCCTGTTGCGTGTAGGTGTGGTTGTGCGTGTGTTTGTGTGTGTGTGTGTGTACAACACACACCGTGCGGACGTGAACAGGGACCCGTTGACGGCGCCGAAGCAGGAGAGCCCTACGAACACGGGGATGAGCCAGGCCATCACCCCCAGGTGGTATTCCCCAAAGGTCTGCACACACACCAAGGGGACATTACCACCTCACATATCTGATGCTTGTCACTCACCGAGAGGCAAGAAGAAAGCAAAAACACATATTTTTACTAGAGGAAAATTACAAAAATAGTCACGCACAGTGACTTGGAAATAAGTAATTTAGTAACTTTAATCTGATTACTGGTTTTGAAATAGTAACGCGTTAGATTACTCGTTACTGAAAAAAGTAGTCTGATTAGAGTAAAGCTTTATTAAGTAACGCATTACAAAGTAATGCGTTACTTAGCAAAGCTTTACTCTAATCAGACTACTTTTTTCAGTAAGTATTACTAAGTAATGCGTTACTGGCATCCCTGCCCACTACTGACACAGGACATGACAGCAAAACAACGCACAACGCACTGCAGCACAGACAAAAACACTTCTTGTCATTCGAGTAGCAGATTCCTTGGGATCTGTGTCAGAGCTAGAATTAGAATTAGACCATTATTAATTTCACCAAATCATGTTTACTTGTACTTTTCACTCTTTATACTTATTACATATTTTGCGTATCATCTGCATTTTTTCTTTTTCATGTTTAAGAATATCTCAAGAACTATCAGCTGGCTATCTATAGATGTATAGATCAATAGTATCCATAGTAACGGCGTATATATAACAGCTATGGCTGTCAATGGGGGGTCTGAAGTCCAGACGGCGGGTCGGGCTCACCACAGCCACGGCCTCGGACTGCACCATCTCACTGGGCGAGATGGTGGTGAAGTACGCCATGTTGGTCAGCACGTAGACCACCGTCACGATGGGCATGGAGATGATGATGGACAGGGGGAGGTTCCTGAAGGGGGGCGCACCAGAGGTCAAAGGTTATTGTGGAAGGTGTTTCAGGGCAGCACCTTTAGTCAGCGACCGATTGCACAGGAAGTCCGGTATAACAGCTGCTATAAGGTTTAACAATGCACCAAAATATCTTTGCACTATTTTTAGGTATTTATTGATTGTATTTAAACTTATTAAGTAAGGACACTATCTGAGAAAATGTGTGGTGTTATGTCTGTCTTGAAGCTGCTGTCATTTACTGTAAAGGATTATCTGTCTATCTATAGATTGATTGGGTTTGGGTTTTTTTTACAGACGTGTGAATTTGTTTCGGGTCATTTGTTGGAATGTTGTCAATTAGCTGTCAACATGTTACACAGTATATGTTCGGCCGCAAGCCAACGTGTGAAGAGCAGCGTAGACGACATCCACGCAGCCTCCAGCCTGTATCAGTCACCTCTCTGGGTTGATCATCTCCTCGGTCACGTAGTTCAGGTAATTCCTGCGGGAACAGTGCACATCGTACGGTTAGAGCCGTCACATGAACGACGGGCGGGATGAATCTATTCAAGCAAACAGGCGGTCCAAACGGAATACAAAACGTACCAGCCGCCGAACGCGAAGAGGCCGCTGTAGAGCGCCAGCACGATGTTGTCCACGCCCATCTTGCTGCCATCGAAGGCAAACTCCGGAGTCAGGTAGGGAACGTCCCCTGGAACCGCAGAGGACGCACACGACACGTGTTCATCATTTTAGGTTTGAGGTTTACTTTCTGACCGTTTTTTTGTATCGATCGGTTTTGTATCAAGCTGGCCCCCTAATCATCCCCCTGTATAATCGGCTGATCATTAATTCCCTCACCCTCCACCTGAAGCTCGTGTGTGGTGAGCGTTCGGGTGCAGATTGGCTGCCGTGCGTCGGAAAATAAAAGCTCTATATCAATAAAAATGAATTATTATTATGAATTATGTGGGGTCCTCCAGGGGAAGGTTGGGAAGGAGGATGATCCACATGAGACTCACTAGCGGCCTCCTGTCCTCTGTGGCCCATGACTGCACTTTGAGGTGAGAATAAATGACCGGGATGCCAACTTGTGAAACTGTTGTGTGCTTCTGCTTCCGCACACATTACTCCGCCCCTATTCGAGTTACACCCGGAAATTGACCCTGCTGCCAGCCAATAGCCGGTTTATCTGACTGTTTGGTGGCAGAAGATCATTTCAGGGTTTGTTACTAAACCAATTGCTTGTTTGGTAGATGTTGGTAGACTGGCAGGTAAATAGATCAAATGTAAAAAGTTCGTTTTTGATCTATTCTTTCCATAATATAAATGTCTGTGTAAAGTAGTTAGAAATCATTGGTACGAATAACAATTTAATTGTTATTCGTAGCAATGATTGTTGTAATTTAATTTAATTTAATATTTTTAATCATAAACCTACTGTCAAATATCTATAATAAGTCAGTAAGCCATCAACATCCAATTAACCACAGGAATTAGAGGGGAGGAAATCAACAAGTAGGAGCAGGCCTGACTTTCGGGGAATTACTATTGATAAATGCAGAAGGTTTTGCCACAATTTTTGAACCAAACCTCACAGTCAATGCGGCCTTAACTTAAACAGGCTGGCATTTACTGTCTGTAACCTCGATCTGCTTGTTGAACCAGAAAATCCCTTTTCTATAATAGTTGCAGAATGAGCAGGAAGTGGGGGGGTTCATTTGCATCAAACTGTCACTTGATCCAAACCAACATTACTTTGACATTACTTGTACAAGTTAACGGCACCGTGTGACTCATCTGGAGCGGCTGGCTCTGCAAATCTTCTTCTCTACTGTACGACTATTTTAATCATATTAATTCATTATAATATTTGACACTTATATAACAGCAACCACATTAAGAATGAAAGGTTTTTTCATTCTTACTAAAGGTCCTTTACGTTGGCTGTGACACACATAACAACAAGACAGAATAAGATAATTACATAATTATATATATCTTCTCATGATGGTGTTTAACACTCCAGGTAGCTCTGCCATGGCGGTTCTAGGATTGGATTCAAACTAGATTCAAACCCATATCACAGTGACATTTAGGAGAAGCAGTTAGCTCCTTATCTAAGGAGCGTGGCGCTGGCAGGTCTCTTTACCATAAACTGCCTTCCGTCACACAGAGGACAAAATGGCGGCAGGTAAAAGCTTCAACGCTCTGACGTTTTGTTCATATAAAGACGTCCGCTCTCTGCACCCATACCCTAAATAAGAATATAATCAGGCTATACACCTTCAGAATGGTGTATAAGTACAGCTCTGTCATTAACCAACAGAATTAACACTTTTCCTGACAAAACACAATCAAACTTTGACTCCTATAATTTTGCCATACATTTATTTACAATACTCATTTCAGAAACGGAATGGTCTTCTTCCTTTGCGGTTGAGAATAACTTTCCCTCCTCAGGATTATTCTCCTATTCTATTATTCTGTCTCCGTGTCTCGAGCGCTCTCTGAAAGGAAACCCAGCGAGTCAACGGTCGTCGGAGCTTTACCGCCTCGTTCCCATAGCAACGCCGTGTAGAATACAATTAGCGGGGGGTGTGGCCTGAACAGCGCAGCGGAACAGACATGACGCCCAAACATGGAGTTGTATTACACACATTTACAGGGAATAATGGAGCTGATGTTATTTTGACATTAAAACATGTTTTAATTGTCTAAGTAAAAATTTAAACGTGTTTTAATTGTCTGGGTAAATGAGT
>OLKM01003781.1:0-2500 GCA_900291075.1 Melanogrammus aeglefinus | reverse complement strand
GTGGAGCGCAATGCCGATGAGAGTGATTACACTGGAGCACTTTCTGCTCTGCGTCCGGGGACTTTCCCCTGGGCAATGGTGGAGGAACAGAGTCCTCAGCGAGTAGCCCAGATTGCAAGCCTTCTGAATGCCCGGATGAAGAAGGCGGGTGACTTCTTATATAGGAAGGAGTAACCAGGTAGTATTTTAGAAATGGTTTCAACCTAGGTTGCACTATTTTGTTCTATTTTTGTTTTCGTTCAAAACAACCACATGCTTATCGTCGTGTATAGCTGTTCGATAGCATTTCTTAAAGCTAGGATTATCTTCATAGCGGAAAATCGAGGAGAGGCTCATGGGAGTCCCGTTGCATCGAAGAAACGCTGCATCTGCTTGGTAAAGAGGGCTATAGCGCCACCTATTGTCCCGGGGTGTGAGCGTTCATTTATGGGTACATCAATGAATATCAACTTGTTTCAAAGGTGTTTCCGAATCCGAGTTGTACATCCAATAATTTGGTCTTGGTTTTCTTTTATTGTGCATATAAGGTGCAAAATCCCATTGAATGCATTTTATTTCATTAATATTTAGTTAGTTTTTTTTTAACAAACATGCTGTTATTAGATTGTTTAAATGTCAACAATATGTGTTTAGTTATTATGTGCCAAATTATAACAGCTTTCAATTGCAATTATGGAAAATCCTAAACGATGAATGAAATGTTGTTCTTAATTGTATCGGCCACAGGTTTGGTGTAACCACTGGAACGGTTTGTTATGATGGTGAGGGGCTCCAACTTCAGCACAACTTGTCAGGAGAAGATAGCCATGTTCAGCTTGCTGGGAGACAGGGCTTTCATTGGACAGGCCTTCCCATTAGTTATCACTCCTATATGCGTGACAATGGGAACTGCTGCAGAACACCCGAATTGTTGCGTGGTGATGATAATGACAGCCTGTTTATTACACAATACGTGCATTAGTGCTTCAGAGATTGAAAGGGAGATGAAAATGAATAGACTATCCTAGTCATAACGTTATTAATATAATAGCGGTAGGCCTATTTGATTGATGGAGGTGTAGCCAAATTGTTGACCATCAAGCTGCAATTTATTCTTTACATTATTGATGAATCAGCTTTTGATTTTCTCATTAAACTGATTGCTGCTGTTGCAATTGTTTTTCTAGTAGGCTATGTAGGCCTATGTACCAGTGAAAATCGTATTTTCCTCAATTAACTGTTTTATTTTTTTTATTCATAACCCACAGTGAAGTGTTAGGAAAGCATCGTCTCATTGACTACCGAAACAATATTTCATCATAAAGAGACAAAGAATCTGACAAAATGTGCCATTCAAATACATACATCACAGAACTATCTTCAAATTTCAACAGTAAAAACAAGTGTGCAACAACAAAAAATAGCCAGACTCACTGAGGCACACGCAGGCCAGCAGCTTGGCAGCGGAGTCGGGCACGGGGCAGATGGGGTAGAGCGGCTTCAGCAGGTAGGTGGCGAACACCAGCGACACCACGTACTGCGACGACGGCCGAATGATTAGCAGTTCCACCCATTAGGATACCATAACAGATCAATCTCCAAACGGCAAAGTACAAAGTGTGCACAACACAGATTACAAGAGCTCCAAACAAATTCCATAAACGTAACTTTCCCATTGGACAATACCATGCCATTAAAATGTCATCCTCTTTTACAATCAGCTGGATACGTTAACATAAGTATTGGCTTCTCCTGATCAACTGGTCACCCACCCTCCGAGACAGCGTCGGTGTGACAGTCGGTATTGTGGCTGTGCTAGATGCATTGTCAGTGAATGCAGTAAAACGTCTATCGTGACTTACATTTACATTTAGGGCATTGAGCAGACACTTTAAACTAAAGCGACGTGACAATAAGTACATTAGTCAGTCCTAGTGCCTCAGCACGGCACACCGCTGATGTCCCAACACCAGGGGAGACCACATCATGTCCTCCCAGAAGCTCATCCATCAAGGAATACAACTTGAACGGTTCCCTTCTCCCTGTTTATTTTTTTTTTTTATCTTTAACTCTTTAGTAGGCATGAGAAAAGTGCTCCATTTCCTGTAGACCTAATCAGGACAGACAGACTGTGGGGAAATGGCTGCCCAACCTTTCTACTTCACCTTTCCACGATACGTTTTTTATTGGCCTTGGCAGAATTAAGCCGTGCGTTAAGCAGCCTTCTAGAGTTTTTGAGAGACCTCCGCCTTCATCTCGATGTGCTGCCGCATCAGGTAGATCTAAAAAAGCGTTTGTTCCTCGCTAAAGCCCTCATTTTAACAAGTTATGAAACGGCTCGGATGGGGGATCAGTGTGCTCCCAGCCGTCTAAAACACACAAACCTAATAGTTTAGCACGCACAACATTATTTTCATTATTACTATTTGTATATTATGCTTATTATCATTATTATTATCCAATCTGTAATGGAGTAACAGTCTCCAGCATCAACCACGTTTACCATGATTGTCAGCTTTTC
>OLKM01003780.1:0-30074 GCA_900291075.1 Melanogrammus aeglefinus | reverse complement strand
GAGGGACACTTCAGTGCAGTCAAGTTCTCACGACTACAGGTCGGACAGCATAAAGAAGGCTTTTGGGCATTGGTGATCCCCGTTCTCCTCCTCCATGAATCTCTGTATAACGTCGTTCCATGGCTTCACTGACTATTTTGAGTAAGAACAGTGCTTTTGCATATGCCTTCCCGTTTTAGGACACCTTTGAGACAGCACTATCACAAGTTCTGCCTCAATGAGATTTTCAAAGCGTGCCTAGAAGCCCTGCCATTTGTGCCCCGTCAGCATTCCCATATAGTTCATCCTGGTAATGGAAGGTCCTGGCAGTGCCACATCCTTCTACTCGTCTGAAATTCCAATGCAAGGCAGGCGTCATGCAATCACCGAGTCAAGGTGATTTTTGTTGGTGGATGTACTCCTACCCACCTCCACTGGTGGCCTCCACAGACTGTTTTAGCCAGCTCCTTTATGACTGATACTCTGTAAAGCTGGGTTGATTGGGGGAAGTAGGTGCTATGATAGATTTTCGGGGGGCTTGTCACCAGTGGCTATAAAAGTAGCCAACCCTCGACTTTTTGCTTGGATCCACTGGTACCACACGTAAGCAAGACAGGATACTCTTGGATGCAGTTTGAGTAGGACTTGTGTTGTGTGGGTGAGTAAACCTTGCTCCTAGGAAATTGGCCAACTCAAGCTAGTAGATATAGAGGGGTCCAGGTCTTGCAGGTATGTCACCTTCAGAGAGCGTGTTTTGCTCCGCGCGTAGACAGGGAGCATCGTTGATTTGGAGAGTTGGATCATAATCCAGGTTTCACCTCCTGTATCATGTCCCACCGGATCCATTACACTTACATATTGACCATGGATGTTTAGTCGTTATTTTTTTAAGATTGTCCCACTCTATAGGGAAACACGTTCCCTCACCGTATACATTTGTGACCGAGAAAGATGAAACCTCATGGAGCTTGTTAGAGCAGTCTCAGAGTTCCAACAAAGTCTTTGGTGTCACAGTGACCTAGGCCTCTGAGAATAGTAGTCAGTTCTTTCTGCGATAAACTACGGATAGGGTACAGGAGAGGACATGCTTAGGCACTTCCCTCTCCTTGTCACTCAGTACAACAGATTTCAGGGTAGAAGCACTATATGGAGAGTGCTGAGACACGGTATTTTGAGGAGGACCTGATTATGCGGCATCCTCCTTGATGAAATGAAGCCAGTGACAGTCTTTTTTGCATTTTTGGAAATCCATGGTGGCAACCAATATAGCCAGAATAACTAATGTAGCAATATCTCACAGTGGGATCATCACATTTGTATTATGCAATATCTTAAAGAATGAAAGATACAAAAAGTTTGGAAAACATATCAATAGGTCCATAGGGGAGGAGTTCCCGTGATCCAAGTCACCAGATATTTGTATTTTTTTTGTGTGTATTTGCTTTTAATGCACCACACATTATCTAATCATGAAAATCCTCATCTCTAGCAATTCCTCATACAAAGACGAAGAGAAAATGGGGTGGATTGTATCTGTAGAATGTATTGTTCAATCTATGTAGATTTAAAGTTTTCATTTTTCACAGCCGAAAATCAAGCACAGACACAAAAAATGATCTCCTTCATTTGTCTTTTTCAAGGCGATCGTTTGGAAAGAAGATTTAATTTCTTCCTCTTGAAGATTTAATTTCAAGAGGAAGACCTACACCGAAGCTGGATGGCTGACCCAGGCCGGTAATGGTTTTGTGCGGCACTTTACAGAGTGCAACTACAGCTGCTATGACTGGCTAGCACCGATTAGATCAAGCTATTCTGCTGGCCGTGTTTGCTGTTCAACATCAGTGAGGGGACATAGAACAACGCCGGATTAGCAGTCTTAACAGCTTCACCAAGGCAGCATTAAAACATCAGGCCATGGGTGATGGGTTAGTATTTGTGGTGGATTTAGTGATTTGTTTCCGTGAACCAGATCGCGTGATTCAGTTCGCCAAGAGGAGTCGTTCAGTCGAGTTTCGGGTAGAACCAACTCCACTGAGTCTGACTGACTCAGCTGAGAACCGTGCAATGGCGTGCATTCAATGATGCGATTTACCGCTACCGGGAACCAGGCTGAACGAACAAACGATTTGCGAAAGACTCTTCCCAGTTCAGTCGATATTCCGGTAGCACTGAGTCTGACTGACTCAGCTGAGAACCGTGCAATGGCGTGCATTCCATGGTACGTTTCACCGCTACCGGAAACTAGGCTGATTCGAACGACTCCTCCGTTCAGTCGAGTTTCCGGTGAATCGAATGGTGTGGAAACGATGTAACAAACTACCTGAGGCTTTACTTTACCTCAGAGATAATACGATAGTTAATGATAATGATATGCCGTGCGGCATCACCTGCGTGTAGTGCTGCTGCGTAGGCCTACATGGACGTTCCACTTATCGTTATTTTTTATTTATATTATAATATATTATATTGTGTATCGTTGAAGCTAACTAGGTATAGCCTACTTATAACTAATGTATAACTTACTCCAGTGCATGCAACAATGTGTGCCATTTATTCAGCTCCAGTAATGAAAGGTTACTTGACTTGGAGGAGGGCTTTTATTTCGAATGACCAATAACTAGCCTAGCCCAAATCATTGACGTTCAGGCGCATTTAAATGGTTGCTGGCAGTGACAAGTATATCGCACAATTAAACGAGGATAAACGCTATTTATTTTTGTTGATTTATTTGGTATTGATAATAGTTGATTAATAGTTGGCAGATATATTCAAGTGAATATTTCACGGAGGGGCGGCACCCTAGCGCCCTCTATTGACCCACCGCCACTGCCGGTAACCATAGCAACGCGGTAAACAAATCTCGCGAAGCCCAATCCAGGTCTTACTGAAGGCATTTAATGGTCAAAATATTATTAATAAATATTTGAATGTATTCTAATACTAATATTAATAAACAAACAAACTTCGAATATGTTTTTTGGGCAAAAGTCAAAGGCCTATCTCTCAGTCGGTCCCTGACCCCAAAGCAATTTGTTTTGAGAATAATGGCTGGCTTGATGAAGTTATTGGCTGGCAAGCCGGCTCTCAGTCAAAACCTAAATGGCTGCTGCACCCTTCCAAATTTTTCATATGGCTACAAATGGCTGAAATTTTTGTGTGCGTAGTGTCTCTATTTGACAGGGCTTTTACTTTTGCCCAAAATCATATTTGAGAGTTTTTTTTATTAATATTAATATTCAAATATATTCGAAATATTTATAACAATATTTTTACCATTAAATGCCGTCAGTAAAGACCTGGATTGGGCTTTGCAAGGTTTGTTTACCGGCGTTGCTATGGTTACCGGTCTTGCGTGTTCCAACGGTTTATTAGGTTTCCAATAAATCGCTGTCTAATCAATACTTCATTCACATTCTGAGTCAAAGCCCTACTATAGTATTATTACTTGATGCAAAATAATTCTAGCTGGCTCAACCAAAGTTTTATCACATGGCGGCTTATTTTGGCTTATGCAATTATTGGCTGGTGGCGGCTGAAATTCGAAATGGCGGCGGCTTCGGAGTCTTCTCGTGAGTTAACGAACTGTCAGCGAATCGTGGGGTCTTGGAGGAGTCGTTCACGAATCGTTCAGCCTGGTTTCCGGTAGCGTTGAATCGCATCATGGAATGTACGCCATTGCACGGTTCTCAACTTCTCAGCTGAGTAAGCCAGACTCAGTGGAGTCCGTGCTACCGGAAACTCGTTTGTTCGTTCAGTCGAGTTTTCTGGTGAATCGTGGTGAACAAGAGAAACAAACCTGTTCACTTCTTTTCGAACTGGTTCGGTTCGTTCGTCCTAAAGATTCGTTCATTCGCAAATGAGCCAACACTAGTTAGTATTACTTTGCACTTTGTAGGAGCAATAATGTTGTTGTGGTACTTTGGTTTATAACACGTTTTTTGTAATGGTTGAAAACACAAATATATTGCTGGAATTTGGGCAGTAGGCTTAATGGTAATGCTGTGTGTGGATGCCGCTTAATAAGCATATTAAATGAACCCGTTCACTACTACTCCTGTGGGCTTAATATTCTGGCTGGAATAGCTGTTGTAAAATTTGTGGCATAAAGGCCTTCTTGTTTGTTTCATTTTTGTTAATTAACTGGCGTTGCACTTGTAATATTGTCGATATAGGCTACTTCATTGAATCCGTTGAAGTTGCGAAAGCATCCGTTGAAAATAACAATAACTGTGAACACTTGTTTTTGTGTCATGTGTGTGATGTACAGTGTTGGGAACGTTAACTTCCAACTGAATTTTAATTTGCTTGGTTGCAAAGGCTGTGGAACAGCTGCCGAATACTACAGAAAATACCAACTTTTCATCGGATTGCTCCGGACTCGCCATTTCTGCTGCTTCATCGAATCTGTTTGGTGTGTGCGTGTGTGTAGCGCGCGTGTTCTGGCTTGTGTGTATAAACACTGGCTCAGATTGGCTGGCATGAAACATGACTCTGCCTTAGCCAATCATAATCGCTTATCTCATTGTTAACCCACCCGGTCTCCTCACTAGCAGTTTGTGTTTGGAGCCAGCGGTGCGGGTGGGATTAGGGCTGGGCGATATGGACCACAAAACTCGTATCTCGATATTTTTTGTTTCGAATGGCGATATACGATATTAAAACGATATATATTTTTTTTACAAAAACGGGTAAAGTGTGTAAATTTAAACTCCACGCCACAAGTATTCACCATCAACACCATTTATTTAGGTTTAGTTCTTTGCTCAATGAAGCACAGCTGTGCTTTAACAACAGATATAAAAACAATTGTGTTGCCTGTTTTTAAATATGTCAACTACTATTAAATATTAAACCAACATAGCGCAGTGGCCAACAGTGCAAATAGGCATACACTTATAGGCATAATGTGCAAATAACAAAAAAATGTAAAACAGGCTGACCGAAAAACAGGCCTATGGCTCCACAGTATTACATTGAAAACAGAGAAATATAATAAAACACTGGCCTACATAAGCCAATATTCTGATCTAATAGGCAGGCATACCCCTGCAAATAACAAAATTGTAAACAGTAGTGCAGGCCTTGAAAATATACAGCTGCATAATTAGTCAACTATGAAATAAAAAATGTATAGAGAAATAAATAAGCCATAATAAACTCAAATGGCTAGATGTATGTATTGTAAATATTCACTGAGGTTAGACTGAGAATATTTAGTCTCTTTGAACCAACACTTTAACCAGAATATTTAGTCTTTAAGTCTTCCTATGTAACCTTGTTTTCTTACAGGTTCTGTGCTAGGGAAACAAGCCTGTCAACTGTTTCATGCTTCAGGGATGCCCTGTAACAGCTTACAATGTTACCACTGCAGCTGAAAACTCGCTCTGAAGGAGAACTGGTTGCTGGTACTAAAAGATACTTATTTGCTACCTTGCTAAGTGCTGGATAGATCATTTCAAATTCCCTCCACCATTTAAGAGGATCTGTATCACTCTCAATCCTAGCTGACAGCAAGTAGCTTGAAAGTTCAATTCTCTCCTGCTGGGTCGGGTGTGTTGGCGCTACTTGTCTCACTGTGGTTTGTTTGAAGAAGCTGGCTAGTGACTTTTTCTTCGTGTTGCTGCGGATAGTGCCATTGACACTTCTTGCTCTATAGGCTCAGACAGAGGCAGCTGACTGCCTTTAGCCAAAAGAGACTTTGCCTCCTCGACAACCTTTTGTTTCAAGGCATCAACCCTGTCTCTTGGAATGTATGCATCTTTGAAGCGTGGATCCACAAATGTGGCCATGTCCAAGAGGTCACTTGTGGCTGGATCCAGAGTACTTATCAGTAACTTAGTCCACAATGGTGGACTTTATTGATCTTCACAGCTCAGTGTCACCTTCCTCTACTGCCAGGGTACTCGTGCTGAAAAGATGAAGGACAGGTCTGACATAGGAAAGGGTCACATAGTCCTCCCCTGACAAAGCGTCCGTGAACTCCTGGAGGGGTTTTAGAGCCTTCTGGACCGTCTCCAGTACCTCAATGTCCTGCCATTTGAGGACTAGGTGCCGGGTCTTTTTGTCAGAGGAGAGGGACCCTTGGTGATAGCCGCCTCTTGTTCCAGGATCCTTTCGATCATCAGCTGCCTTGATCCCCAACGTGTGGCAGATTCTGTAATGAGCTGATGAACTTCAGAGAGCGCACTGCTCCTCAGCCAGCTGTAGGAAAAGCTGCTGACGATCTTTTTGCACAGGGAAATGGCCCTTGTGATGCGGCTGTCATCCATCCCATGACCTGTGAGAATCAGAATCATAACTTTTTCACAGAGTGCTTTCTTAAAAATATAAATATGGTTGATCTGCTTTTCAGTCAAACCCGCCAAGCTCTAGCACAGATGGCGTCGACGGGTGAACTACTGATGGTATTGTGTGTATAAAATGTCCTCTTTAATCAACAATTTGTACACTTACAAAGTTATCAATGCCTCGTTTTATATGTTAAGATCCTTATTATATACTACCAAAGAAGTGTCGGGCTACTTCTAGCCTTGTAAGTGGTTCAAAATAGTGATTTAGTTTTTACCATGAGATCATTCCAAGTTTATAGCGTTTTGGTAGATTCAGCTAAAAACAGCCAACTTAAGAACACGTCGACTCCGAACTTCATTATTCGAATATAATTAGAATATCAAAAAATAAATCAAAATTTGAACGAATATTAGGCAGCCCTATTCGAACCCGTGATGGGCAGGCCAAGAGGTAGAGACCGTTGGAACGCGCAACGCCGGTAAAAAAATCCTGCGAAGCCCAATCCAGGTCTAACTGAAGGCTTTAAATGGTCAAAATATGATTAATAAATATTCAAATATTAATTTTAATAAACAAACGCTGGGCAAAAGTCAAAGCCCTAGTCTATATGCGCTTGCACATAATAGTTTTTAAAACAATTTCTTTAATACTGTAAGAGACACCTACCAATAGCCAAATGAAGTCGGTTGAACAAAGCACTGGCATCCTCAGCCACCCATTCAGGTCCACCGCCCTGATGATGTTGCTCCCGTTATCTGTCGTTATAGCTACAAGTCCCTTTTCGTCAAGCCCCCAGTTAACAAGGGCATCTTGAAGAAGCCTCTGCAATGTGTTTTCACCCGTGTGGTTGTCTGGAAAATAGCTTGTTTGGAGGCACGCTGTTTTCATCTCCCAATCTTCAATAAAGTGCACGGTTATACACATATACGGCTCGCATGTGCGACTTGTCCACATGTCGGTCGTTAGCCCGAAATGCGTCACTTTAGCTAGTCTTTCCGCCAAGTTTTTTCTGCACGTAGCATACATTTCTGGCAGAACCTCCCGAGCAAAATAATTGCGGCTGGGCAATTGGTACCGTGGGTCAATTCCTTTCAACAAATTGATGAAACCCTTTTTCTCGACCACGGCTATAGGGACCATGTCCTTGGCAATATGGAATGCCACCAAATTAGTTATATCGCGCCACTTCTTACTTTTACGGTCATAAGGCACGGCACTGATTAATGAAGCTTGCAACGAGCTTTGCTCGTGAGAGAGACATTCTGAGAGAGACATTCTGCGACTGCGAGCCTTTGGCCGCAGCAGCAGCACAACGTAGTTTTACACTCTCTTCATAGAGCAGTCAGTGGTTCTGCTGCAGGTGACTGAAGAGATTTGTAGTGTTTCCACCTTTTGTCGTAACCTGTTTCCTGCACGCTTTATAAATCACGTCGTTTTGCTGTTTGTCTTGAATCCTAAACCCGAAATAACTCCAAATAACAGAGCCATTATTCTTTTTTTTTGGAACCAACTGCTCACTCTCTACCACCGTGTCCGCCTTCAAAGTTTATGATGCGTAACCTTCTTTAATAGGTCCATGTGCGTAACGTGGGTGGGAGAACACTATGTACATGTAAGGGACGGGATTAAGCAGCTGAATATGTAGGCTCAGAGAGCAGCGGTCGGCTTTATAAAAAGCGCTCGCAAGGCAACATCAAAATAATATATAATATACCGGTATGGCGATATTGTCTCAACTACATATCACTTTCAAAAATATACCGGTATAATTTTAATACCGGTATATCGCCCAGCCCTAGTTCGGATTACGCATTTTATTTAATCAATTCATAGTAACGCACCGCATTTAACGTACAGTAACGGTAACGGCGTTGTAGATTACCCAGTTAGAGAAAAAATAACGGCTGTTACCTAACACCGTTCTTTTAAACAGCGTTATTACAAACGCCGGTGATGTGCAATCTGGTTGCGGAGTGACATAAGGAAAGATCTGATGGTGATGCTGCATTATTCTAGCTCTGCGGTAATGCAAAGTGGTGTGTGTGTGTGCGCTGTTGTTGTGGATGTTATGCAGTAGCGCATATTGCGGCTGTGTTGACTGTATCGGCACCTAATATTAAGTTTGTGTGCATGTCTGAGTGTTTGGGGGTTGGCCGTTGGCGGAGTTTGTTACTGAAGGCCCTGACTTAAACCCCACGGTACGCTACTGCGCTTAGGTATCCTCCTGCCGGTACATAGCCTCTCCACCACCAAGACTCCTACAGTGCCTCCTCGTGGCCACATGGTAACAGCCTGAGAAGGGCTGTTACCTGAGAAGGGAGGGGCCTAGAAAAGGTGGCTTAAAAAGGTCTGTTGCATTCATTCCGGGCAGCCTGCTGCAAAAAACAAGGCCCTTACAGCTCACCTTTCCAACGCTCAATCTACCTCTCTGAAGGCCTGCTTCAACAACATCCAAGTTGAAACTCAGGGCCATGGAAAATGACTGGTGGGAAAAGAAATCCAGCAAGATACAGCATCACGTGGACACCAACAACTCCCACGCTTTCTATGATGCCATCAAGTCCACCTATGGCCCACAGAGGAAGAACATAACCCTGGTCAGATCCAAGCAGATGGTACCATCCTGTACAAGGACAAACAACAGATCCTGGACAGATGGGCTGAGCACTTCGACATCCTGCTGAACACCTCACATCCAACCCGGATAGACACACTTGCCGACTAGAGCATGGAAACCTGACCCACGGGACCCAAAGGTACCTGATGGACCGGGGGTCAGGTTCGGACAAATATTTAGAAATTATGCTCGGGTTTGGGTCACAGTCAGCAATCTGGATTCCTCCCCCTGCTTTGCTGAGGTATGGAAAGCCATCGCTGGCTTGAGGAACAACAAGAGCCCGAGCCTTGATGGAATCCCGGCAGAAATTTTTAAGCTTGGCGGATACCTCCTCACCCGCAGATTACACCAGCTGATCATTACTATCTGTTCTTCTGAAGTTATCCCGCAAGATTGGAAGGATGCCAAAATCATTATAATCTTAAAGCACAAAGGTGACAGGGCAGAGGCATTTCCCTCTTAGCAGTTGCCGGGAAGGTGCTAGCATGGATCATGCTACTTTGTCTAGCTTCCCATGTTGCCGAAAATGACCTACCGGAATCCCAGTGCAATTTTAGACGAGAGTGATCTTTGTTGCTAGATAGGGACAGGAAAAATGCAAATTGAGAACACTGCAAAGACCTGTGCCTAGCTTTCATCGATCTGTTCCAAGGCCTTCGACACGGTTAACCGGGAACTGCTGTGCGAAGTGCTGGGGAAGCTGGGGGTTCCTCCAAAGTTCTTCTGGAACATTTTTGCTGCAGCTCCATGATGGGATGCAGGCCTGTTTGAGTGTTGGTGGCCAACAATCCCCATTCTTCAGTGTGGATTTGGGGGTCAGGTAAGGATGTGTCCTAACCCTAACCATTTTCAACATCTTCCTCTTCACCATCACCCTTCTCTCCCACAAACTCCTGGACCCCTCTGATGCGGTACAGATACAATACAGTACAGGATGGCAACCTATTCAATATTCGGTGCCTCCAAGCCTTCACAAAAAAACACCATCCAACACACGGTGTTCGCTAAATGTGGTTGCCTCCTTTTACTGCGCCATTGGTCTCCAAATCAACAGATAGTTGTGCAGGAGTCCACCCCCCCAAACACGTGGCCACCTTCATCCTTGATGGTCATCCCCTTGCCCATCATCCCACACTTCACCTACCTAGGCATAACTCTGTTCCCCTCCTGCGGCATTGATGACGACATCCAGGTCCGGCCTCCGCTGAATTTGGCAGGCTTGGTTCCAGGGTCTTCTTGAACAGGAGTCTCACCATTTCCACCAAAGCAGCTGTGTACAAGGCAGTCTGTCTTTCTACACTGCTGTATGGCTTGGAAACCTGGACACCCAACCAGAGGCACATAGGAACCCTGGAGGCCTTCCACATCCGTTGCCTGCAAAGGATCCTGGGTGGGTCCTGGAAAGACAGGGTGCCCTATACTGAAATCTTTGACTGGACCTACACACCGAGCATTGCCGTGCTCCTTGCGCAGAAACATCTACGCTGGGTTGGGCAGGTGATCCTGATCCGTATGCCTGCCCAGCGCCTCCCCAGGCAAATCCTCTATGGCCAACTTCTGGGTGGCCAGAGATCTGCTGGGGGTCCCAACATTCCACCTACAGCACTTGAGTCACTGGCATCTGATCGCCATACCTGAAGTTCCTTCTGACCACTACAACCACATGGCTATGCACCGCCGCAAGACACCCCAATAATTGTCCATACATTTAATTTGGAGCAACATCATTTTCGAAATCGATGGACTGCCATAACGTGTGTCTATTATGGGGTGTATATTAATTTGTATATTATGGTGTTAGTGTGTACTAACGTGTGTATTATGGGGTGTGTGTACTAATGTGTGTATTACGGGGTCTGTGTATTAATGTGTGCATTGTGAGGTGTGTTTATTAATGTGTGAATTATGGGGTGGGTGTATTGATGTGTGTATTAATGTGTGTATTGTGGGGTGGGTGTGTGTAGTTGTTTGAGGTAAACCAGACCATCTCGACCTCAGGGGCGTATGACTTGGAGTTCTTCCTCATTGGACAGTACCACTTCCTGGCCGTGGCCAACACTTTCGACGGCCACTCCACCTCCATCACCTCCACCATCTACGTCTGGGTGGACAGCCAATTCATCCCCTTCCAGCACATACCGGTACTATGGTTGGTTGTGTGTGCGCGTGCGTGCGTGCCTGCCTGCCTGCCTGCCTGCCTGCCTGCCTGCCTGCCTGCCTGCCTGCCTGCCTGCCTGCCTGCCTGCCTGCCTGCCTGCCTGCCTGCCTGCCTGCGTGCGTGCGTGCGTGCGTGCGTGCGTGCCTGTGTGTGTGTGTGTGTGTGTGCGTGCATGTGTGAGCATAACCTCTTCCTCCTCCGTCTTCTCCAGACGGATGGGGCTACGGACTGGGAGATGTTCCAGATCGGGGATCGCTACTTCCTAGCCGTGGCTAACAGCCAGCGGGTGCTTCGTCATGGCCCCTCCATCTACTCCCTCAACTCCACCATTTATGAACTCAACAGGCTCACACACACCTTCATCCGCTTCCAGGACCTGCTCACACACAGGTCAGTCTGGATAGACCTGGGCTCCAGCAGCCTACTGGGTTACAGCAGACCTACTTGTAGTGAACTCCCACAAGTAACCACTAGAGAGGGGCGGGGCGTGGCCGCAGTGTCGGTTTTTAAAGTTGACATTTTTCAACAGATTTAAATTAAAAAATATATATAAAATATATACAATATGAATATGAGAAAAGAACCACATCAAAATTGGTTGAGAAATCGTGGCTCAGTCTTGGCTTCTCCAAAATGGCTGCCACATTGACGCGTTGCATGGACTGGTCGCAGCAGCTTATACAGCGTCTCTGTGTATATGCCTTTAACACTGCTGCTGATTAGCTCAGTCAGTGTCAGGTGAGTCTGTTTCTGGGGGAGTAGTGAGTAGATATACCCCCTCAGCCGGTGATGGAGGCAGAAATTGTCTTTTTAAAAGTTGACAAAAGGAACATTAACATTCTTCGTTACAAATGCATAAAGCAGAAAAACTGCCTATTCAACATGCTTAACCAACAGCTCAGTTTTTAAATTAAATTCTGATCTACTGCGCACGGCATGGTAAAATTACCATTTTAATCATTTATCAAACTGCCACCAGGGCTGTAGTGGTCAAATTAGAGGTGGGTAAACTATGAATTTTGTGATCAGACAGACCTCGACACAACGCAACGCAACTCAAAGTGTTTGCGACTCTGTAAGGCTAGCCTGGCTATATTCCATTATGTTATCAATTAAAGTCATATTAAATCAATCAATGACAGTCAATGAATGTGTTTGTAGTTTATTCAAGTTATTCAAATTTCAACAGCAAAGAAAAGTATGTGTAGATTAAGAACTATCTATATATGGCGTGTGTGTACGTGTGTGTACTGCATGGTTTTCACAGTAGTGGCCAGAGGGCCTCCTTCTTCTACATGTCAGGTGCTGCCTTGCAGGGGCGTGTTCTGGGGTTCATGGCTCCCCTTTGCTTCACCAGCCAGGACTCCATATACGGTGGATTGAACTTTGTGAGTGGTGGGCCATTCAGTTGAATAAACATCAAGGACGACACTGTGACCATGTGCAGACTGCATCTCAGGGGTCACACTATGATGTTCATTAAGCTGAACACTCAGCAGTGCTAACTGGAATCAGATGGTGGATATTCAGGAGTGTTGCAAGGTTTTCTGGAATGATGCTTGAGTTATCCTTGAAATCCCAATAGCCTTCAAGATTTTTTCTGTCATCAAGTCTGAACCTTTGCGCAATTTGTTTCACCTTGGATTCCCCATACGGTTCCTCTAGGGGAACAGGCCAGTTTGCTGGGAAAATAACTTTAAAGTGGTCCAGTAATTCACTGTACTGGGCTTTGTTTTCAGCTGACACACTCTGTTGCCTAGATAAACCTGTAGTGAACAATCTCTCCTCCAGGTTCTCCATTTAATTAAATGTCGCATCATCCGCCTGATCCACGGTTTAGCCGCGGAGTCCACGGCTGCAACCGCCAACCTTGCATCTCCAAATTGAGGCTTTAACATAGCGACCGCGCTATAGCGAAGTTGATTGGCCAAAACCGAAGTTTGATATGGATAGTAAATCTCTGACTGACTTTCGCTCATTTTGACATGGGCAGTACACGGATAGCATTACTACGCATTGGCCAATTTGAATGCTCGTGTCATTTAATAGTTCGTCAAGTAAAATTGATTTATAAATCACAAAAACAACTCATGTGAATTGATCATCTTCAGTCTTACTTTGTACTTGAGGCCTTTTTCGGGCATCTGTTGAAGTGGGAGCACTCGAAGGTCTCTTCAAAAATCGCCTGATATCCATGGCTAATTAATGACAGGTAGGCAGGCATGATAATCCACAACGCGTAGGGCCATGTGTTTACATACTTCCTGTTTACATATTTTCCTGGATCCTGACTGGTGTTGCCACCGCAGCCGCAAGGCACTGATTGGAGGGTCACAGACCATAATAGAATAGGCCTACAGCCATAGGCGTCGATTACGCCGGGGACGCCGGGAACGCGTCCCCACCAGATTTCGTCAAGCTTCATTTTGTCCCCACCACTTTTTTTTTAAAAAAAAGCATGGAGTTGAATTATTATGGATTATTACACGGGTCTTCTCAATGCCGTGAAACGCTCCGTTCCATTGCATGGGCTCTTCAATTTGTTACAAGTGCGGCTGTTTTAACTTGCAATTGAGGAGTCAGTCTCTTGCTGACACAAAGTGACTTTTGGTCATTCTTGCTTTGCTTGAATTCTGGAATAATTGTGGGGGGGGATGCATGCACTAGTTTTGATGGAATGCGTGTTGTGAATTGAGAACAGCCAGCTCATGATGTGATACAGCGTTCCCTGTGCAACAATTTTAATTTTTTGTAGTGCTGTGTGTAGCCACATGTTGGGCCCTTCTGAACTTAAACACGCAGTTAAATTCCTATCCTAGCTTCTCTTGTTTATGTTTTTAGCTTAGCCATATCATGTCACGTTGTTGTCAACATTGGATAGGCCTACATGGAGCAGAACATAGTGGGTCATATGTCCGATGCTTTTTGGAAACGATTTCTTCATAAAACCTGCCAGACAGATTTTGTATACATTTTATTCCTTAGTAATTAGGGTATGCCGTCTTTCAGAACCTTTCATTACCGGCGGCACTAAAGAGAGAAAAAAAAGAGTGCATCCTCATTGTACCCAGCACTTCTGAAAATGTACTTCCGAATGACTCTCTGTCCCGAGCACATTTCAAACCAAACTGACGCCCATGCCTACAGCGCAGTTGAAAATGATTCAGACTAAAGCGTTTATTTGTTCAACAATATGAAACTTTGTCTTGTGTTGTCTTGTGGTGTTTTAAAATGATGCCAAATTTATTTCCGATTATTCCAATGGCAGAATACAAGGCACAGGGAACTTTGAGGTGCGTAAACGCTATTTAGAGGTGCGTAAACGCTATTTCCTAAATTCCAGAGGTGCGTAAACGGCGTTTACGTGCGTTTACCCTCCACTACAGCCCTGACTGCCACCTAAACATGAACCCAAACAGCCGAGAAGGTAGTCACAACCCTACAGGACACATCCGCAGGGTGTCTCTAATGCCTGGGGTAGAAGGTGGTTGATATTCCTAATGTGAATTTATGTCTTTACAGTGCAGTGGACTGGGAGTTCTTCAGTGTGGGGGAGGAGAGGTTCCTGGTCGTGGCCAACTCTCACGACGGCAGCTCCTACAACCTCAACAGCGTGATCTACCGTTGGCAGGGCTATGAGGGCTTTGTTCCGGTCCACAGCCTGCCCACCTTCGGCTGCAGGGACTGGGAGGTCTTCAGCACCAACGGCTCTTCCTACCTCGTCTACTCTAGCGCAACCTCCAGGCTCAGCAAGGTCTTCAGACTCAAGACCTACTGAAGAACAACTCATCCTACAACCCGACTGGAGAACTACCTTCAATGCGATACTGTAGGTCTGCTGTCCTACTGTACCTACTGTGGACCTGCTGCACTATTGGACCCTGACCAACCCTCCTGTAGATCTACTGATGAACATACCCTACTGTAGACCTGCTAAACTACCTACTGACCTTCCTGTAGACATACTGTAGTTCAACTGGACACCTACTCTAGACCTACTGGCCTGCTGTGGAATGTCTGTTCAACTATTGGATACTAAACATACAATAGATCTATTGACCTCCTGTAGACTCCCTGTACACTAGTGATGGATTTCATGATTCAGAAAATACAAAGATAGCATGCATTTACCATTTCACTGATATTGAATCGTATTACCATACGCTCGCTTACTAAGCCTCTTCCCTCTTCACCACTCACAGTCAGTGAACAAACAGCAAGTCAGCGACTCAGTGACTCGTGGTGGGTCTGGGAGGAGTTGAGTCTGAAAACAAACGAGCCGAATGTGAAAGAAGAATCAGTTTGGTTCGTTCTTGTTAAAGATGTGTTCATTCGAACTGAGTCGGTCCCGAACGACCCATCACTACTGTACACGTCCTGACCAACTATAGACCTACTGTACCTTTACTGACCTCCTGTAAAGATCTAAGGATCTACTGTAGACCAACTTGAAGTACTATTGGACCTACATGCTGGGCTGACAGACCAAGAGAAGGAACCGGGACAACAGAAATCTGCAGTCGGCTTCAAGCTGAAGACCATTAAAGTTCATGACTTCTGAAAAAATCGTAACTTCTCATCCTAACTTAAATTAGGGACTCAAAGATAGGAAAAATCCTAATTTCCTATTACAGAAGCAGTCCCTAACCTGTTGGCTGTTTCCTATCTTATTTTTGACCCCCTACCTTATCTTAATTTAGGTAATCCTAACTGTTCTTTCAATCAGATTTTTCGATCGGCAATCGTCAGGTTATGTCTGTTTCTGCACTCAGAGTGTTCATGAGATTTATAGAACGAGTTACTTGTAACGTTAAAAGAGACTGTTGAGCATCTTTGTTAATGATGGCAAGCTAGTAGCACTAGTACAACGGTCATGGCGGGTATTGGTACAGAGAACAAGAGGTAGTAATAAAGTAGTCAAGTAATTCTTCCACCAAATTTAAAATTAAATGTCTTTGCAGGCGATAAAATGAAATTAAAATACAAATGTAACAAATCATTATGCGGCCTCAGTAGCCTTTCAGCCATCACATTTCTGTTGTGATGTTCCTCGTCTTCGTTGTCATACAGACCTACTAGCAGTGCTGACACCATTTTCTTCTGTTATTGACAGTTATTTTGAATTTAGGACAGGGTGTATGGCTTCCTAATTTAGGATAGTTCTGTAATGGCTAAATTCTTATCTTAAGATAAGATAGGATTTCTTCCTAAGTTAAGTTAGGAAGCCTCCGTCTGTAATATCAAAACCCCTAAATACCTTTTTATCTCAAGATAGGATAGGATTTCAGAGTTAGGAAGTTTCTGTAATGAGGCCCCAGGTCCTCAGAACCTGGAGGTAGAACCAGCTGGATCGCTCTGAGAAGCACAGAAACAATCTGAATATGTTCAGTTACATCTCAGACATCGAAAACAATACCATGGCGGGGCTTCATGGAGAACAGGCCTATCAACCCTTCTGAGGAGACGTCATGGAGAGAGAGTCGCATTCGGTCTCAGACAGCAAGGCGTTGGGTTGCTGCTGGCCTGAGTAATGAGCTGTTCTTTAGAGCAGTGTTTTCAATGGGTGGGTCACAAGGGATTGTATTTGGGTCGTGAAATACATTTACCAAGTCACACATCCTCATCCTACACCCGTCAACATAGAGGTGTAATACCCATAGGCCCTCAGGATTTGGCATTACGCACTCACAGCCTTTAGGAAACCGGTCTGGCTGTGTGACCAGCTAGCCTGGCAACCACAAACAAAGCTCTGTTCTTTTTCAATTTCCAAGGGGCGTCACCAACAGACACAAACCAAAACATATCTGACGCAATTGGATAGGCCTCCAACCAATCATATAAAAGTTGCTATAGTCTAAATACCATTGGTCGCACTAATAATCTGATCTCAAATTAAAGCATTAACCAAACACATTCATTAGTTATAATTCCTAAAAAAGGGTATTATGTTCTTAATATGTGTAGGCCGATATTGTTTTACTGTTCCAAAAAGTATAGCCCGTTACTTAAATGGATTTACCAATAACAAAAGAAAACATGAAGTTAACAAAGAAAGTCATCAAATACAAAATAATAAATAGTTTGTAACACAACAGTGGTATAATAATGTTGGTGGTGGCAGCATTAAGGTTCAGAATGTACCTGCACTACGCTTTTCTTACATTGCCTGGAATGAAGTCGCAATGGTTTGTAATGTATCCCACCAAAGATGCTCTGGTCCAACGTAGGAGCTGATTATAAAACACAGAAGAACAAGATAAAAGTTACCTTAAAGTGATGGTTCGGCGTAAAATTAACCTAGGGTCATTTTCACCATGACACCAGCCAAATACCCCGTCAGAAGCATTTTTAGCGCTTGTCAACACTGGTCAAGATCGGGCTAAGACCGGGCTATCAGCCGAGTGGCTTAGTACTAGCGCGAACGGAACAGTGTGTTGATCTCGTAAGTGAGTAAATGACCCCACTAATAATGTCTGGATTGTTACCAAACTTCTGCAGTAGTACACATAGGGTCTGTACTCACAAAACGAGGCATTGGAAAGTTAGTAAGTACACCAGGAGTATATTTAAAAGAACACTTGCCTGATAGCTTCAACTCTCTGCTAGTAGCGGCGCTGCTGCGTCGACGTCACTTCCGATTTTCAGGAAACGTTAGTAAATGTAAAAGTAAAACTCACAAGTGTAATGAAAAAGCTAGTGAATTCAACACTCCATAGAAATTTATTGACAACTGAAATAATTGAATACTTTATACATTTATAAAAATTCGGCAAAACTTTTTCATACTCTTGCGTGGAACGTTGTTGACGGAAACAGCTGTGTACACGCCCCCGTCGCTGAGCAGAGGGTGGATGGGTGAGAGATAGTTAGACACGGTTACTTCAGTGAGTTGAAAGGTAGGACAAGATGCCACCCACTTGCATATATCCAGGCTGCGGTCTAAAATGGAGACGTTATAATCCGGAGAGCTTCCATGAGCTGCCGTTTCGCTACAGTGATCCGGAGCTGATACAACAGTGGCTTGTAGTTCTCAACATCGACATCACAACGCCATTCGAGAGAATGGCGTACTTTTTCATACTCTTCGCCAACGCGAGAGTATGAAAAAGTTTCGCCGAATTTTTATAAATGTATAAAGTATTCAATTATTTCAGTTGTCAATACATTTCTATGGAGTGTTGAATTCACTAGCTTTTTCATTACACTTGTGAGTTTTACTTTTACATTTACTAACGTTTCCTGAAAATCGGAAGTGACGTCGACGGAACGCAGTAGCAGCGCCGCTACTAGCAGAGAGTTGAAGCTATTCAGGCAAGTGTTCCTTTTAAATATATACTCCTGGTGTACTTACTAACTTTCCAATGCCTCGTTTTGTGAGTACAGACCCTATGTGTACTACTGCAGAAGTTTGGTAACAATCCAGACATTATTAGTGGGGTCATTTACTCATTTACGAGATCAACACACTGTTCCGTTCGTGCTAGTACTAAGCCACTCGGCTGATAGCCCGGTCTTAGCCCGATCTTGACCAGTGTTGACCAGCGCTAAAAATGCTTCTGACGGGGTATTTGGCTGGATGTCATGGTGAAAATGACCCTAGGTTAATTTTACGCCGAACCATCACTTTAATACCATACATACCAATGTAAGAGCTGCTTATAAAACATTTAAAAACAAGATATAACCATATCACCATACAAACACGTTGTCCTGTTGCTGCAGTAACATCGCTTTGTAAAACTCTTTCTGCTGATCCAATAACTGCAAGAACACCCATTGTAACAGCCGAATCCTCATCACAATTGGTACATTTTTTTAGGAGGCAGGGTTTATCTTACCAAGAGGCAGGAGTGTTATATTGTATATGACAAATTGAGTCTTTCAAAAATATGCTTTACTGCTTTAGAGTATAGTGGCTGTTAATGCTGGTTAATGATATAAATATTAATAATATGATCAATTTAATATATGAATGAAAGATTATAGTTGGTATTTGAACTGGTTAATATTATGAATATAATTATTGACTATTTTATCTGATCACATTCTTAGGAAAATATTTTAAAATAGGCCTCACTAATTCTTTTTTAATTGTTTATCGTTCTTATTTATTTTGTTTTGATAATGTATTTGTTGAGAGGAATTATGTGCTAGCTCGATACATCTTATCTATATATGCTTGCCCTTATCCCTGTACGCAATGCACTGTTTCAATAGATGTTTTTGGTCTTTTGCCTTTATATATAATCATGTATATCTTGATATCTAAACATCTCCATGCCTTATAATGTTTTGGCATCAAGAAGTGTAAATATCTCAATGTCTGTCAAGGTCTGTATGTATATTTTAGTCATTCAGTGACCTTTTTGATGGCGAGGATCCTAGCTGTTAACATGAGCGGTTAACATGATCTTCAGTGTAATTCAAAACCTATTTAATGGTTTGAATAACTTTTAGTAGCCTACAAACATGGTCTGTGTGTTTCATTACTTCATTATAAACAATAATTTTAAGAGTCAATTTTAGTTTATTTTCAATTTGTAAAGGTGTTATTTTTATTGCTATATCTATTATGTAGGGGAAACGTTTTGAATAATATTTAATATGTGTTAAGTTTTGCATTTAGTCAGTTTGCGTTGTCTATTGTTGTTTTACGACCGAATTATTGCCGGTAACTTGTGGTTCTTCTGCGCGCATGACTGTTAGAATAATGTTTACAACGTTGGTTATTTAAAACGGAGAAGTTTGTAGGTGTGGATCGAAATAAGTTTTTGGCCGTCGTCGACTCGTCGTTGGATACGACACACGCGTCAAAGCGTGTAAGTCAAAAACTTTGGAAATGGACGGATGGTGTTTGAATAACGAGTCCGAGGGATCAGGCTAATTTCTGGAGCCGTTAGATAGCGTGAGACTACTTTGGATTGCCGACAGTGATCAAAGAAGAATAAAGGTGTATAAAGCGCTAAATTGACAGTGGATACATTCTTACCTTTTATGGCTGGATGTTGGCTGTTTCACGTTAGTTTCGGATTCCGATATCCTTAAAAGAGCAACTGCCATGAGGTAATAGGCTAGGTGCAGTGCCGTGTTCCAATACCCGTACTTCCATGAGTATACTTAAAGGAAGTACACTTTCTGCACTATCCGTACTCACTTGAGTACACTAATTTTTCAGATGTGAGTGCTGTTCCAAATCGAGTACTCTGTGGTGTGCACTTACCGGAAAATGACAATCGCGACAGCCGCCGCTCGTCACCCGCCAAAAAAATCCCGCTTTGAAGTGTGGAATAAAGTACCCGTTGTGTTTAAACATCTTTTTAGTTGTGCAATATGGGTCCATTAACAAAGCAAATGTGGAGAATGCGCCGACGTCGTCGACGTTACCTCCTCCTCCTGACGGAGACAGACAATGCTAGGGTAGGTGTTATAAACGTCATGTATGCTTTTTTTTGTCTACCAACGTAGCCCATATAAACAGCAGCATTAGACCTGTCATTTTAAGTTATAGTGGAGGGTTTACTTTTTGTGATTAAAGTCGTAGTCATGATATTATGATATCAATGATCAAGTTTAGTCTATTTTTTCGAGTTGAGTGCTCAGCCTGGCTCCGCCCCTTCCGCTACGTAGCTAAGATGGCTGCCGTTGAGTACGGGGAGTGTCCTTCGATCCACACTTCACGATTAGCCCCTTTTGAGTACGGCATCCGGGTCCTTGAAGTATACTTCTTTTCGCCGGATCTGAATTGGAACGTACTGTGTACTCAAATTTTGGCTAGTAAGTACGGACAGTACGGTGCTGTGTCTCAAATCGCGCACTTCTGCACTTATACTTAATATTTTGAGTACGCAAGTGCGTTCACACTGAGCAGTGTGCGAAAATGTAGTGCGCTATGCGCTATCCCAGCCAGAAAATTGAGTGTGAATCGATGGATACTTTCCACACTTAACGGCCGCCATCTTGGTGACGTAGATGCCGCTACGTCTAGAGCTACGTCGCTAAACGGAAGATACGTCACTTCTTTTCAAATGGAGGCGGTTGGTTGGTTGCAATCGGCGTTAAAAAGTAATAGAAGAAGCTGTCGAGTCATTTCCGGTAAGTGCGCAGCGGCAGTGTTTGATTTGAGACGGTACTAGCTTGTCAAAATTTGCGCGCTGTGCAACTAAGTTCACTGAATTGCAGTGTACTGTAAAGCAGTGCACTTAGAGAAGTGCGCGATTTGAGACACAGCACGGGTATTGGAACACGGCACAGGAGTCTCCAATGGTTTCTACTTCCGTATTCCGGTGGGTTGGTACGCTTCCGGTCTCGCTGCGCTTGTGATTGAGAAAACAGCTACACTATCGTTTTATTTTATTCAAGATGCTTGCAGGATTTGTGACGAAGTGACGTTCATCGACTGGTCCAGACGGGGAGCTCTGCCCCCAGAAGCAAGAGGGAGAAGGGATTTAAGATGTATCTGTCAAGTTCAATTGACCCTTCGCTAAGCCCCGCCCCCCTTAGTTACTGTTGCTATGTCTGTCAAGCTTTCGCTCCTAGCAAAAGAAATATGGCTTTTTCAATGATACCATCAACACAATTTCCAAACGAAATCACCACACATTTTTGGAAAAACGGTTCTGATATAGGCCTATCAGAGAGAAGCCGACAGAAGGGTCTGCCGTATGCGTTTGAGGGATATATCCACAATATCGTCTGCTGGCGGAGTCAAAATAATGACATTAAGATAGAGGGAAAAGCTCATAGGTCACAATGCAAGCGTCAGGCACCCCACGTCTTGACACTTCTTCCCTGGAGCTCATAATCAGACAGCAAGAAAGCCCAACGAAGTCATGCACAAGTGTGCCACAAATGGCATAAACCGAGGAGTAATAAAATAAAAGCTGTGCCCATATCATCCGTAGTGGTCGCAAAAGCCAGACGTGACCGCAAACGGAGACCTATTGATTGCCACTACACAGGGAGCAGGTAAACTTACATGTATTAAGGATATTATTTAGGTTTGATTGGTTGTGACTCTCACTTTTTTGTTACTATGATAATACAGATGATGGCGCTCTTATAACATACGTTTCTTTTATTAATCTTACCGTGATTCAGCTGTTGATGCCTTCCACACTGCTTTATCCACGTGTTGCACCTCTCCTCTTGGGTCTTGGGCTTGGAGAAGGGGAAAAATTGGACACCACCTTCGACACTTTGAGTCTCGGGTGTTGGATTTACAGGTCCCGTATGCGCACCGCTTCGGCATATTAGCATCTGCTGAAAGCTTGACAGACCTCTCGGTTGCTACACACGGTTGCTAACGTAGGATTGGTCAGTGGCTGTTTAGGGGAGGGGCTTAGCGAAGGGTCAATTATGAAGGTAAGTTGAAACAACACTACATTAGCCATGCTACATCGACTAGCTAGCTGTAGTTATTTACCATTTAGCAGGGTCCTCGTTCGTCTGTACAGTGTATGAAATGTGTACGATTACTGTTTCGTAACATAAATTATGTCTTAATAACATGAATTATGTCGAAGTCCTACAGTTTCAAACTAGGGCTGGGTGATATACCAGTTTTAAAATTATACCGGTATATTTTTTGAAAGCGATATGTGTTGAGGCAATTATTGCCATACCGGTATAATTCTATATATTATTTTGATAGCCTTGCGATCGCTATTTTATAAAGCCGACCGCTGCTCTCTGAGTCTACAAACCCATGTTCAGCTGCTCAATCCCGCGCCCTTACATGTATGTAGGCGTTCTCTTCGACCACGGACGTTACGCCCATCACAACAATACTTTGAACAAAAAACATGGCGGACACGGTGGTAGAGAGTAACTGAAACCCGTGAAGCGGACATGGGGGTGAAAAGAATTGTCTTTTAACGTTTCTCGTGAGCACGAGAAAGTATCTGGTGCGCATATCACTGGCAGTGTGTGTGTGTGTGTCGTCAGCGTGGAGTGGACGAGACGAGGCGGTAGTGTAGCAGCTGCATGTCAGTTTAGTGAAGGTAATGATCAAGTCCGGTTGTGTGATGTAAGAATAAAGTAGCGGTAAGAATTCGGTGGCCGGCTCATTCCGAGCTAAAGCAACAGACCCACTGCTGCGGTCCAAAGTGAAGGTGTTACCCCGAGAGCATCGGCCCTGTAGAGGGAACGTCTCCCCCTGTGCTCCTCGGTCTGGGAGCCGACAGCAGGAAAGGTGTAACACTAACCATCTCGTAGTCAGAGGCGGAGCGCAAGAGAGTATACGTGCTCCAATAGTGCGAGATAAAAATAAAGCACATTCATTTGAATGATTTTTAACTTGTGTGTGATTTAACGCGGGCGACCGGGACTACACACAGCTAAAATCATTTCAAAATAGAGAAGAGGCTGCTTTGGGCAACCCCAGGCGTCTTTCGGTTGCTATGCGACGTCAAACGTTCTTTGGCCGGCTACTATTTCTCTGCTGATCAACACTACGAATGCTGGTTACAAATAAATTGTAAGAAGACACACCATTTTCGTTCAGGTAAGTAGCCGTGTAATAAGCGGGATAATGTATAGAACGTCGCCGGTCATTATCGAAAATAAGCCCATTCAGGTCGGTGTCCTGTTCGCCCTGTCGGGGCTTATTTTCCTGATAATGACCGGCATTCTATACATTAGCCCTTACATATCTGTTGTTAAAGCACAGAGCTGTACTTCTTGTGTGAGCAAAAAAAAAGAGAGAAACTAAATAAATGGTTGATAGTGAATACTTGTGGCGTGGAGTAAAAACTACACACTTTACCCGTTTTGTTCAAAATATCGCCATTCGAACAAAAAATATCGAGATATGAGTTTTGGTCCATATCGCCCAGCCCTATTTCAAACAGATCCAGCAGGGAGAGTCAGTGTGAGGGCAGTCTGTCATAGGTCCTACAGGAAGAGTGAAAAGCCACACAACCTCAGAGTTGAGAGAAACATAACATGTACAACCTAATGGTTCAAGTTTTGGGTTGTTAATGTGTCCCAAGCTGGTGATGTGGATGCAGAATAGAAAATAAGTCTAGTTTGCTGGCATATACCTTAACGTAGCTTTCATTGCCCCCATCAAGAAACTGTTCCTGTTCCTTAGAGTATAACTATATACGTTTAAGCCTATCCATGGTCGGGTACATAAGTCAGTGTTAGGTAAGTGCTGAATGTATACCCTAAATCTTGGATAGACTTAACTGTTCAACGTTCAACTTACACTGTTACTCTACTATGATTCCTGAACGCCATTTAAGAGGTAAGGCTGTAGTATACGTTTAGGTGTTATACGTTTAAGCCCAGGGGTGGCCAAACTTGCTCTTATATTAATCCATGCACATGTTACCCAGACATTCATTAGATAACTCTGGTGTACCATAGAGAACAGGGGTTTTCATAACTACTGTTACACTTTTAACTGGTCTTTTAATGGTGCTGGACAGTGTGTATTTTTCTGTATGGGACCTGCAAGCACAAACAGTTTTGGCTAATCCCTTTATTAAGCTATTCCATGGCCAGGTACATGTGTCAGTGTGTGACGGTAAGAGCTGATAGTGTACCCTGAATTCTAGGCTTGTTCTTGTGTCAATGTTGTTTCTTACATTGTTTATCACTCTCATTGATACCTGAAAGCCAAATTAAGAGATAAGTGACACCGGCTTATTTGTGTGGATGTCAAAGTCGCAAGTATTGAAATTGAGCAGAACTAAATGGTTATCTTCTCTCTCAGTCTCAGTTAGTTTAATAAAACCAGAATGGTTGCACTTTTTCCATCCCCACTATTGCTTGAACCGTAAGGCCTGCTGGGACCTTCTCTCCTTATATTGGGTGTTCTCTTTTATAGTGTAGTACCATAATGATTTCAATGTGACTGTGTAAGTTATGTTATGGTGTTTTCGTTAACAGATAAAACTGTGGACAAACAGCTCGCCTTGTTACAAATTGCTTGCTGCTGAATGCACGTGTGTTGCTGGAAATAAGTCCTGTGCAATCACCAATGTTTGTGACTTACTTTTTCAAACGGCACATTACTTACAACCGCCTTCAGACTCTGAGAGTGATGAGATTCCCTCCACACTGTAGGTGCACATAGACAGACAGCGGTGGATGAGCTCTACGCGATCCGGATATGTAAGCATTTAATATCAAAATGTGAATTAATTATTATTTATTTATTAATACTATTCCCAGATGCAAGCATACGTTGGCCTTACTTGTTGGCAAAACGTTTGTGAGCCAACGGTGCATATCTTGTTTGGACCTGACGGTGTGAGCCCAACGCTGGCCCTTACGACATTTTGGGCCGTGGACCTAACGTTGGCGCACACGCGTTGGCATGAGCGACGTAACCGCGTCATTTCGGCCGTAGGGCCAGCGTTTGACCAACGTGCATTATCCCCCGATGGCCCACCGTTGCTCTCATAGCCAATTGCCAAACTTTATAATTAAGTAAGCCAAGATGTTAATAATTTGCCGTTACCAAATAATTTGAATTTCCTTTTAATTAAACCTAGCAACAAGAGTTTTGAGTTCAAAAACCATTCAAACATCATGGAATTAAACCGGAAAGTGTTAACATTTATTAAATACTTGTAATGATAATAATAATACTGTAATAATAATAAGAAGAAGAAGAAGAAGAATAAATTAATTAAAAATGAATTAAAATCCGAGTTGGTGTGCAGGCGGAAGGCGGGTCACTCCAGGCTGCTGCAGTCGTCGTCACTGTCGCTGCTAGTTGTATCATCCAGGATGACCGGTGAAGGACTCGGAGGAGGAAGACTGAACTGCTCCGGGGACCTGGAATTGTAGAAGATCATCGTTAAGCGTACAATTTGGTGACTTCGGTAATGTTTGGCTTTCTTGCTTTCTAAATCAAGCTTTTTGTATTAATGCCATTGACTTGAATATTATTCTGTTCAATATCAATGATGAAGCCCTGTAATAGTTTTAGCAGCATTTTCTCTCAACACGTGGCTACTGATTGATGTGCTAACTAGTTTTTTTAATCTCTAGTGCTAGTTAGCTGTTTGCCAAGAGTTAGTGGGAGACTTTCCCACTTCCTTACTAAATTCGTTCAAATTCGCTCCCTTCATCATTGTTCTAAAAATTAAAGAATAGTGTTTGAGCAAAGAAGAAGGCACAGGTTGGAGGGGAAAATAACATCCCGGACGAGACCGACATCGTACACTAAGCCTAGTTGATGCAATTTTGCAACCATGCTTTCGGCCAATTAACGCGAAACAGTTGCATTTCTACATTTTTATGGTGAAATCCAATACATACTTTACCGATTTTAAGAACTACGATTAAAGTTACCCATATTGTAAGTGAGCGAATATAGAAAAACGCGTGGAGTAGGATATTGTGGCCAATTTGCGGTTTGGGAGTTTATTTTTTTGGTCATTGTCGTTTGATGAATTGACTTTATGTCTTGTCGTGTCCATAAGATGCAAGAGAATATGGCTATATGATAGCCTTATTATGAGAGGGCAAATGTTAAAGAACATACAAGTCATATAGTACATGTACCCACCATTGACTCCAAGTAGATGATACTCTTACTACAATTGTCCCTATAGTTGAACCACCAGCTGAAGTCCACCTCTAAAACTTTCACATACGCTTATTCTTAAAGTAGTTTCACCTCCTGCTCTTCTGTTCTCACATGCCACCTAATGTCACATCCCACTCAAAATATTAGTTTAATTGTACTCTTTCGGTCAGTAACATTCTCAGAGTTTATAATGTACCCTTTATTTGTGTAACCTTTAAGAGCTGTAAAGTTTAAACTGACCACTTTCGAGAATTTACACAGATTTTTGACTCTGTTAGAGTAATTTGATTCTCCATGGTGTTGTAAATAGTCTATCTGGATTTATTTACTAGTAAATTAGTTAAAGGTGCACTAGGATGGTGGATTTCAGGGTCTCGTTCAACAGGAAATCAAAACAGCCGTAAGAAAGAATAACTTTTAAATTCCATGTTAGGTAAAGCTCCATCAAACTGTAAAAGGTTCAGCGCATCCCTCTTGCCCCTCAAACGCTTCAAGAGAAAGCTATGCAAGTCTCATTTCCAGTATTTGATGGTTTGCTGTTCATGCACTCTGCTTTCTCTCCTCTTTCTTCCTCCACTCCGCTGACCGCCGCTGCACTTCAGCCTAGTTTTTAAAATAAACTGCCTCGCAGCCGACTGGCCGAAATGTTTCTGGCTAAGCCGATGCACGACTAAACCAGAGAACAGTGTTATATTATTTACGTTTATTTAATAACATTGATTTATTGAGGAGGAAAAGGATCCTTTTGAGATTAGTATATCCGTTTTTCATTTCCTGGCCCGAATAATACCAATGTACATAAGTGCATTACAAGTGTTAATGCACAAGATGCACTGCCAGTACACTCCATGGTAATCAAAAGAAATGATCCATTTCATAATCTCATAGCTCAATGAAGTGATTTGTATTACATACCTCTTACTGCATGGCACACCTTGTGGGACCCAAAAGCCAGCTTCTTCCCTCTCTTGCGCAAGCCATTGAATTCTCAGCGCCCGAAGTTGTGTGGTGAGAATATAGTGGCGAAGGATTCTTCGACCAGCTTCACCAGGATTGCAGCCCCAAGCGCAACTAAGTGTGCTCCCTGCAGGTAAGAATTGAAAGTAACCTGTTTTAGAATAACTTTATTATGGTTATAGTCAGAGCTACCGTTCAAAAATAACAGCTTGCGTAATGCGAAAAGCTTCATTAAACACCGCACACTGGATACTGTTCTTTTTTCTCTTATTTTAGGACGAACAACGCATTTCGCCCATTGCGTCTTCAGGTTCAACCTGTGAAAACCGCATTGGGCAACGCGTTGTTCGCTCCTAAAAAGAAAGAGAAAAAGAACATATCCAGGCTTGTGCGGTGTTTAATGAACTTTTCATATTTGAGACACGTTTTCCTGCCTAACACTGCCACCTGGAAACTGAAGGTTGTGCACAAGACTCTTTCATGCACTTGATCTTCTGTCATGCATTGTTGGAGCAAAGAACTGAAATATATCATATTATAGAAGTCATACCTATACCAGGCCTTTTCCTGGGTATTTCCCCTCAGAATATCCTCCACCCAGTGAGTCTTCCTCGCAGTTCATTGAACTTAAGTTCCCAGATAATGCTCTGCTGCTGCGTCTGCTTTGTTTTTTGTCCTATAGGCCTGAGAGGAGTGTGGTTCTGCCTCACAAGCTTCAACTCCCCTCCACAGCCGCAGAGTGCATGATTCCCGTCTCTACAGGAACAGAAAAACATCATCACTATTCATGTCAAACCCTTGCTAAAATAACAACCTTAATTTTAAACAGATTGTTCGAGTATGCTGTGTATATGCGCCAATGTTTGCTGTAACCGAAGACTTTGAAATCTTGCCAGAATATCTGCAACGAGTCCTTCGTTCAAGCAGGCACGCTGATGTGTGTCAGCAAACGTGCCTAAAAGAAGAGTTATTCATTTAATAAATCAGAGTAGAGTCAGATGTATTGACAGTTCATACTATCAATTTCCAAGATTCGAGACATTCAAAAAAGATAGGTGAGTAGAAAATAGCAATCAGAATTTGAATGATGTGTATATCCTTAATCTATGTCCCTCGCCGTACTCTGTGATGATCTAAAAAGCAGGTGGGGGAGAGCAGGGACTTGTGGAGACTCCTTTTTTTTCCTTCTTCTTAGCCCTATACATTGGAACCAGTACAATAGTGATGAACAACACAGTTTGTAAGACTGCAACATGCCAATCACAAAATATGTTCTTTATGTGAGTATATAAGATGCCATCTGATAATCAGACTTTGTATGCATCTCCCCCTTCATCTGACAGGCACAGTTTCTTTCAGCTTTGCAGGAAGCTGCATTAAAAAAAGAAATCACTCAATAAGCAGCATTGTTTTGTGTAAGCTGATGGTTTTCATAGTATAGATTACTGCACAGTGCTTACATTCTCCTTCTTTTACCCCCTTCTCATCTGATGTCAAGGTGCTCCTGGTTGGTTTTTTTCACGTCATACGCCGCGGCATCATGAATGGCTGTGAAGACAACAATGAGTGAGTAAAGCTTTTTTTAAGCCTAAAGGGAGAAAAAGTGGTACATCCTACTTTTGATCCTGGCCACAAAGGTTTTCACACCTCCACAAAAACTTCCCCAGGTCTCATCTGGCATTACCTTGAGATGACTGCAACTTTCTTCCGCTTGTCTTATACGGTGCCATAAGACACCTTGCATTCAAACTTAGCCACGAGAAGGCACCACCTCACTCGTTTTACCCTGTTAAAATGCAACCCATACATCTAAACTAGAAATAATTTTGAAAAGTTACACATTGAATTTAGGAAACCCGTTCAAATTGATTGAAATAGAATCATTTTTAAATAAATTTAGTGTTGCGCTTGAGTGAATCACAAGTTTTTGTTCTTGTATTCTAACGTGACCATCTTAAAGTCAATATCTTTAACGGCAATTGACGTGTCTTCTTCGCCAGTCCAACCACACTGTCCCAGTGCACTTGAATCTAACAGGGTGGTTGAAAATGGATGTTGTCTAAATATTGCCTCGCCACAAAAACATCGTATCACCACAGTTCCTGTAATTGCCTCTATTTAAAAGTGGCACCAACCACACAACTGTGTTTTCCCATCCTTTGTGGACAGATTTGTATCTATTCAGTGACGTACTGTGTCTGGGGTAACTCTTGGTTATGGGAAGCCGCAGATGGTAGCGTTGATTTTCTGTTAATCGTTTAACAGTTTGTGGCATGTCTGTGTTTGGCTTCTATTGTTTCGTCTTATTATACAAAAATTTCGAAAAGGAAAGTGAGCTGAAATTCTGGTAGCGCATACTTTCTAACATCACTTCAGTGATCAACTCTATACACCAGAACAGTCTCCCTATACATGCGTTGAAAATTGAAACGGACACTACCAGGAGATTCCGATCAGTCACATAACGGTGTGGAACCGGGGGAACATAAAATTTATCTCGGGGTAACAAAAATCTTACATGTGTTTTG
>OLKM01003779.1:0-30083 GCA_900291075.1 Melanogrammus aeglefinus | reverse complement strand
AATTGAGAAATTAATCGAGGAGAACTATAACATTAGCTAGATAAAGCTAATTTTCGCACAGCGGAAAGTTACACAAATCGTTAAGTGGTACAATGAACGAGATCTTAGCTAGCTAGCTACTAGGCTAGCTAGATAGCAAATAGATAAACCAAGCAAGCAGTAAGTCTATGTAAAAGTCTATCATTTCAAGAACCAACATGAGGTGGGAGAATGTAATGATGTCTTGATATAAATATGAACATACATCCAGTAAGTACAGTAGTTCAATTTACACTGAATGTTAATAGTATGGAGGCTAATGATTTGCATTTCCATTATTGTTGGCAGCTGTTGGGCGTTGCGAATGGAAGAAAAGTGGCCTCGAATGGGTTTAGGGAAGTTGGAACCTAGGTGCAAGCGAGAGAGAATTTTACTGTCAAACATATCATATCACAATAGGCCGAGAGACCTCAAATGATCCTGCGCTTGGCGCACGTGTTTAGAATGCGGATGGTTGAAATGTAAGAGGTCAAGAGGGGCCGTGTTACATCCCTCTTCGTTGAGAACGGATGTTCGAACCTCTCATATTTCATAAAATACAGCCATGGTTCCCGTTTATCTTATAGCAAAGAATTGGTAATGCGACTCGATCAACAACAGAAAAATGTCATGAACATATAACGTATTTTCTGAAGGGAAATTCTGTCGTGATAATTTAAACGACTCTAATATACCAATGCGTGTCGTCGGTAGCAAAAATCAAAATGCATGATAATGGTAGTACGAAATACAGTTGGTTCCTGAGGTTCTGCTACAAACAAATAACAGTTCTGCTTATGGTTTCCAGTAAGACGTTTCTACCAAGTTAGCACGTCATCTATTGGTGTTTGCTGTTACACCAATCTGCTGTTTTTATTCTAATGCGTCCACTGGGATCAGGTTTGTATTGTTGTAGGGTTCTAGCTGTCGAATGGCGATAAATGCTTTCAGCAATATTACCCTTCCGAATGGTTATCTGCTCTACAGGAGTCTCATCACGAGACATTGGTGCCGATGTTAAGATCCTAGTTGTAACAGTTTCTGAATTGACCTTTGATATTGCGGTAACCGGTGTTTCTATATTATCTTCTGTAGATATTATTATTGTGGTCGCCTCTATCTTTGTTAACATTGTTGTTAATTCTATCTTACTTTGAGCAGTAGCTGCTGTACCATTTGTTGCTAGTTTGTTTTATTGGATCACTCATGACTGTTGTTACTTCTCTAATTGGAGTTAGATTAGTGGTCGCTAGCATTGTCGCTTCCTCCCTGATGGAAGTTGCATTAGTGACTAAAGGTTGCGCTGAATACCCGATATCAGAAGCCTCATTACTTTTATTTACATCTAGAGTTGAGTTTAATCTATTAGTGGTTACCAATGAATCTTTCCCATTATCTCCAACTGGAGGTTGATCTATTTTATCAGTTACATTTACTTTGTCATTATCTGAAGGTGTTAGTGAATTGCTTTGCTCAAGTTCAACGATCTTTCCCGGTTGATTTTTGATTTTACAAGGGTCTCCTTTTTCTAATGTAAGATTAAACGTTCTTTCTGACACTGCTTTAAGAAGTAAATATCCCTTAATGTTCAATTTAAACTCGCTGTTGTACTCCCATGGTTTCTTTGACCTTACTGTTAAACACCATATCATAAGTTCAGGCTGAATATGAACTCTACACTGACTGTTTCGCTGAGCTTGTTTATAATTCTGGTAGAAGTTGAAAGCACATAGTGACTGGTTACCTGACATAACAGTAAACACAAGTTCATTAAGTTGGTATTGCGGTGGCATCTGAGCATATAAGACCATTCTCTCTTCCTTGTTGGCTATTTCTAAATGATTTTGGGCCGGATTGTCCTGTGTTTCTCTTAGGCTTCCTTCAATACCAGTCCCTGATTCCTGGCTCTTCCGGGTCGGTGTTGTCTCCGTAGTTTCATCCCTCCTCGGGATCTGTCCTTGGGCCAGTGGAATCTGACCCAACCCGTAGAGGATTAGGAACAGGCTCCCCATTTATCAGCATCATCATGTGACTGTTGCTTCCTGGCTCGGCTGGGTCTGGTCCTGGGGTAGCTGGTCAGCCCCAGGCGTTTCTGCAGCTGACTCCTCCTCACGCTCCTGCTCACACTCATCCCTGGCTTTGGGTTGAGCGGCTCTTGTGCAGTGGTTGAGATGATACCAGGTAGAGCTTCCTTCCACCTGGATGGCTGTTGACGTTGCGTTGGTGACTTTGTATGGTCCTTCCCTCCTGGGCTCGTTCCACTTTCTCCTGAACACCCTCAGGTATACTTGGTCACCTGGCTCCACCCCCCTTGGTGGATTCCTCCTCCGACTTCTGGAATCTGTCCTTTTGCTGGGAATGAACAACCTTATGTACAGCAGTTAGTTGTCAAACATATTTCCCTAATTCTATTTCCAATTACTCTAGTGGAAGTCCCTTTTGGGACCCTTGAATGTTAGGTGAAGGCATTGGTCAACCCTTAAGCATTCCATGCGGGGTTAGATGCGTCGTTCTGTTAGTTTGCATGCGATAACTCATTAGTATCAGTAGTGCATTAATCCAATTCAAATTCATTCTTGCACAAATTTTGTTAATCTTTGTTTTGAGCGTCCCATTCACTCTTTCCACCATACTTTGTGATTGAGGATTGTGGACACAGCCTAGTCTTTATTTGACATGCAGATGTTAAATCACTTGTTTTGAGTGTTTTCTGAATAAACACTGCCCTATTGTCTGAGCTTGTTTGTGACGGAATTCCAAACCTTGGCATGACTTTTCAGTCAGAAACCTGATTATTGTAGCTGCATTCTGGTCTTTTGATGGGACTGCTTCTGCCCATCTGCTGAATCTGTCAATGATAACTTACATGCACAACATGTCAACATAGTCCATTACCAAATGTCAAAATGATCCTTCAAGTGTGGGAATATGTCCCCATGCAGTAGTGATTGTTTTTCATACATTGTTTTTTTGCACATACTTTACACTAATTTAGCTGGATATCAATTATTGCTTGCAAATATGTGGTGAAAAAACCTTGCTTTCTTCTAATTCCTAAATACCTCCCCCCTTGCGCAATGGTCAAAACCATGCGCATTAAATGATAAGCAAATCTAATAACGCCGTTGGTGTAACCAAGTTGAAGTTCCTTTGCCTTAATTATCTGTAACTAAAACCAATCTATTTTGGGAAGAGAAATCAAAATCCAATATTAAATCAAAAAGATGTAAAAAGAAACGTCAATATATAAAATTTGCATGTTCAATATCACTTCTGCGTTAACCGTATCTTATACAATAAACAAAACATAAAGTTACCTTCATTATTCTACCCGATTTTCCTACACTAAGTATTTAAATTGGATGACCTAATCTTCATTCATTTTAACTATTGCTTGCATTTGATGTTGTCCACACTTTGATTCACTCCTATGATCTATTGCATACCACAACAAACGTGCATATGACTTATTCACTGCACAACATTTTATCGCTGTACCTTATGCATACCACATCAAACGTGCATATGACTTAAAAGCAAAGTAAAACCCAGTTTTATCTTTACGTATTTATAGCTATACATGTCCCGGACACGTCCATTACTATTTTCAAAACAGTTTTTTTTTTTTTTTAGCTAATCAAGTCCCTGACTTGCCTATACCATTACATAAACAGTAATTATTATTATAATTATCTAGTTTTTTGTTGGTCAACATCAAATCGATACATCAATTAAACTAGGTAGAATAAAGAGTCATCCAAACTCTCAACAATTATGCTCATACATCTGGGTATTAAAGGTATGGTGGTATATAATAAACAAAACAAAAACTGGACCTAAGGAAAAAATTCACAAGTTAGTTATTGGTTGGCACAAATGTTATCGTAATCAAATAAAAAGAGAACCATCTCCTAATTATCCTTATTGTTTTATCTGAAGTATGCTTTTAGTAGCCTACCCCCTTGTGTATTTTATTGCTCCTAGGAGAGGATTCTCCCCCACCTCGGCAGCCCTGAGAAACGGCTCACACACACACCCTTTTCTATTTTATTTTCTCATTTATTTTAAATGACATATGTCATTGTGAATAACATGAATCAGAATTTTGGATAACATTTTATCTTACTTATTTTGTCTAATTTTAAGTATTGCCGATTATTATTTCTAGATTATACGATCACTTTTTAGTAAAATGTCTGTTATCATAATCTCTAAGGCTAGATAACTATTCCTAAATTTTGCGATCACCATGTAACTCGAATACTCAGGGCTCTCCCCTGATTTGTTATCTCTGGGTCGGTCCCCAACCGTCCCCCTACGTTCCTTACATTCCTTCCCCTCCTTCAAACACCTTCCCCCTCTGATCCTACCCGTTGTAACGATCCATGCCACATGGCACTTCGACGCGATGGAGAGTCTCCAAGAACCACACAGTCACCAATCCCAGTGGTGGTTCTACGGTTTTTCTAAAACAGTGGTCATAGATTACATTCAGGTACCAATTACAGAGTACATCCAAGCACACAAATAGTCTATTCAGTACAATGCAAATTCATTCTCTCTCTCTCTCTGTTGCCTCTCTTTCTACCCCTCTTTACCTACTTCCTTTCCTTTCACAAGTCTCCATAACCATCTTCACTTTCAGTAATCCTTTCCCTCTCTTTTCGGTTCATTCGTTTCTAGACACACTCCAGAACTAGATTATCAATCTCAAGATGTCATCAAAAAATACAAATTTCCCCAAAGAAAATTCTAACCAGAAGACCTTCTCCAATCTCATCGCCACTCCCCAATCCACACACTTCCTCTTTCCTCCTTCTTCTTCTCTGTCTCTCTCTCCACAAATCACCTCATCTGAATCCTCTAGCTCAACTCAACCCACTCACTCACTCGTTCACTCACTCACTCACTTTAACACTGTTACCTTCCTCCTTTGCTTTCCTAATCCCTTCATAACAGTCCATGTGTATGGGTGCACCCCTCCTTCCCAGTGTGTTATGTGTCCTGTTTTCCTCATTTAATGTGACTTCCCCTTTAATTTCTACCAGCCCTGTTACCAATGGATACATTTTTGTTGGTATGTACGGTGGTGGCTCAGTCTTCAGAGGCAATGGTGGAGCCTTCCCATCCTCTGTTATTATTTCTCTGGCCACCCTGTGCAATGCACGCCACCTTTGACCCTCCTCTTCAAACAAAGCCAACACTAGCCTTTCCCTGTCCTTCTTCTCTAGGGCCTTTTTCCCACTTCTGTTACATTTGTAGTTCCTTATTACTACCTCCATGTCCCTGCACATTATTGGGTCAAAAGTCCCTCCCAAGGGCCAAATAGTGCCTGATTCTTCTGTCCTTTTATCCCATTCCTCAGAGATCTTTTTTATCTCACCCTTGAGCAATAGACGGTCTCTACTCAAAACCTCAACCGCTGATGGCGCCATATCAAATTTTTTGGTGAAAATACACTATTTATTAATGCAATTTACTTGAGTTTATTCTACTTATCAATTCAAATGTTTAATACTATCACTGTGGTTTCAAATGTGCCCTTCTCTGGAGCTGCTGTCTCCCCCTATAATTGGAATGTGGACCCCTAGCCCTGCTCGGCTCCTTGGCCCCGCTTTCTGCCCCTCTCTGCCCTCAGTCTGAGGCAGCGCGATAATGTTTAGATCAAGAAAGGTTTACACATTTATTTATTACTTCAAATTAATTAACTATTATCTATACCTCTAATTTATTTATGATTATTAATTTATTTATTAATTCAGTTTAAACAATTTAACTTTTTTTTTTTTTTTTTTTTGTCCGCCGAATTTGATTATGACAGAATTAACAATAATAAAAAAAAGAAAACGGGCCATACAAGTCTCCGAGGTAACTTAATCCTATCGCGGCTTGGATACGGAAATAAACCGATTTATGCAACTTTTAATAGCGTATCGTAAAAAGCTTCCTAATTTGTTGTACAAGACCCTGAGTGGAACTAGTCACTAACTCGTCTATTCATTACAAAATAACAGGTTGACCAGGTGTTTAACCGGCCTTTTGGATCAAAAAACATGAACAGCCGGGATAGATAACCAATCAACCAGAATTTCAAACAAGACCCTATTGTTTTATAGCACAGAGCTCAAGACGGACTCTATCCCGAGATCCAATAACTGCAGATTAATCGATCCAAGGTAAACGTCATGCACTCGGTGCTTCCAACAACGAGCCTATTCCTCCAAAATAATGATTGAACACGTAACCACTCGACCAGATCACGAATAGACAAGAAAATTCTCAAAGATACCTACTCAGGCTTAAACCTGCAGCAGTACCCCGACCAAGAGACTTCAATCTATCCTAAAAAGCGCAGCGCGAGAAGCCTGTTTTACTCAACATGCAAAAAACGGAATTAGAAATTCCCCTCATAGGCGCTGGAATTGTGCTTCAGCAGCCCAGGCATAAGAATTTAAAATTCACTCAGTCGGCACCCCAAGTAGTTCTTCTCAAATAAAATAGAACTGACACTCAACTCCTAAACAGGATTGGTCAGCTCAATTCTTACAGATCCTTGTCTAACCTGCTGGCCTGCTTGCCCTGTCCTACGTAGATTCCTTCTACTAGGACAGTCACAGGACTTTTGTAGGCCTACTTCCTTTTACCATCATCAACAACAATAAAACAAAACAAAATCCACAACAACGTATCACTTTGAGACCACAAAGAATGTTAGTCAATCAAAAAACACAGAGCGTTATGGTTATGTGCGCGCGCACGTCAAACTCTCCCGGACCTCCCCTATCTCTCTCACTCTCTATTAACAATCCTGATTCGTTTAATCGAAGAGACACTTTACCTGCTGCTCAGCGTTCAGACGGGGCAAGAACAGATCAAAACGACTTTTTCCTATATATGGCAAGACAACTTACCCTTAATTTTTTTGGCCTGGTCGAGGTGATCCGTTCGCGTCCCGCCGTCCGGCCCAGCAGCTGGCGAATCTCTAACAGGATCCTGTTCGTGACGCCAAATGTGGTGGGGTAAAACCACGATCTAATTCTTAACTAACTAGAGAATAAAAGTAACTGAGGAGTCCGGGTTGAGTATGACAAAAAAGACTTTATCGTTAAAAAAGCAACAACAAAGCCGAATGGTTTGCAAAGCATTGACGGTCAATCGATTGAGGTCTCCTCTTTATCCATATGCTTAGAGCAGTCCCTCCTTTGGGGTTTCCGCCCACAATACGTCATGATCCCTCTGATGAAGTGGCCAGCAATACTAATCTAAAACACCAGGCCTGAGGTCAACACACATTGACCCCGTGGTCTCCGGTCTCACGCAAGGAGGGAGTTCCTAACTTGTCTGACCCCAGACTCCCTGGCGCCGTGCCAAGCCCTGAACCAGAGACGTTCCAGATGTTTTCTACCATTAGATATTTAGGCCTAGTAATAATCATGGTTTAACATAGAATATAATCAATAATTTCTACCACACGCCTGGTGGCCGGGTTTGCCACGGAGCCCGGCCGGGCACAGCCCGAAAAAGCTACGTGGCACCCCCCCCCCTCTTCGTCCTGTGGGCCCACCACCTGCAGGAGGACCCACTGGGGTCGGGTGCGCTGCCACATGGGTGGCGGTGAAAGGCAGGGGTCCCGACGGACCAAACCTGAGCGGCAGAAGCTGGCTTTGGGGACGTGGAACGTCACCTCACTGTGGGGAAAGGAACCGGAGCTTGTGAGGGAGGTGGAGCGCTACCAGTTAGATCTGGTGGGGCTTACCTCTACGCACAAGTCTCAGCTCTGGTACTGTACTCCTGGATAGGGGTTTGGACTCTATTCTTTCTCTGGAGTTGCCAGAGGCATGAGGCGCCGGGCGGGGTGTGGGGATACTCATAAATCCCCGGCTGAGCGCCGCGGTGTTGGAGTTTACCCCGGTAGACGAGAGGGTCGCCTCCCTACGCCTAAGGGTGGTGGGGGGGAAAACTCTGACTGTTGTTTGTGCGTATGCACCGAACAGCAGTTCAGAGTACTCGGCCTTCTTGGAGACCCTGAATGGAGTCCTGTATGGGGCTCTCAGTAGGGGACTCCGTAGTTCTACTGGGAGACTTCAACGCCCATGTGGGCAACGATGGAGACACCTGGAGAGGCGTGGTGGGGAGGAACGGCCTCCCTGATCTAAACCCGAGTGGTCGTTTGTTACTGGACTTCTGTGCTAGTCATGGATTGGCCATAACAAACACCATGTTCGAACATAAGGGTGCTCATAAGTGTACATGGTACCAGAGTACCCTAGGCCGAAGATCGATGATCGATTTTGTAATCGTGTCATCTGATCTGAGGCGGCATGTTTTGGACACTCGGGTGAAGAGAGGGGCTGAACTGTCAACCGACCACCATCTGGTGGTGAGTTGGATCAGGGAATGGGGGAAGATTCTGGACAGACCTGGTAAGCCCAAACGAGTAGTGCGGGTGAATTGGGAACGTCTGGAGGAGGCCCCTGTCCTAGGGATCTTCAACTCACACCTCCGGCGGAGCTTTTCTAGCATTCCTGTGGAGGTTGGGGGCATTGAGCCGGAGTGGGCGGTGTTCAAAGCCTCCATTGCTGAAGCTGCGGCGGTGAGTTGTGGCCTCAGGGTCTTAGGTTCCTCAAGGGGCCGTAACCCTCGGACACCGTGGTGGACACCGGTGGTCAGGGAAGCCGTCCGACTGAAGAAGGAGGCCTTTCGGGATTTTTTTATCCCGGAGGACTCCTGACGCAGTTGCAGGGTACCGACAGGCTCGAAGGGCTGCAGCGCCGCTGCCGTGTCGGAGGCTAAGCAGCGGGTGTGGGAGAAGTTCGGAGAGGCCATGGAGAAGGACTTTCGGTCGGCACCAAAGTGTTTCTGGAAGACCATCCGGCACCTCAGGAGGGGGAAACGGGGAACCATCCAAGCTGTGTACAGTAAGGATGGGACTCTGTTGACCTCAACTGAGGAGGTAGTCGGACGGTGGAAGGAACACTTTGAGGAACTCCTGAATCCGACTAACATGCCCTCTATGATGGAGGCAGAGCTCGAGGTTGATGGTGGTTCATCGTAGGGCTGCTCGATTATGGGAAAAATCATAATCACGATTATTTTGGTCAATATTGATATCACGATTATTCAAACGATTATTTTTGAGTTTGAAAACATGCATTTTTTGACACAATCAATTATGACATAGAAACACGTATAAGTATCCAAAATAAAACCTTTTTCGTGTGTAAGTGTACTGTCTGCCACAACATTCTGAATCTGACATTTGATTTTTATAAAACATTTCATGAATACAATATATAGGCCTATTAAGACAATCAAATATCACAGAAACACGTATAAGTATCCAAAATTAACTTTCTTTGTGTTTGAGTGCACTGCCACAACATTCTGAATATAACATTTGATTTTTATAAAACATTTCATGAATAAAATATATACCATCAAATATCACACAGAAACACGTATAAGTAGGCCTATCCAAAATAAAACCTTTTTCGTGTGTAAGTGCATGCGAAAGCATTCAACGCGGCGAGAGGGAGTACAATCAAACATGCCAGTGAGCCGCCAATCAGCAGCGTAGACCGATGCTGCTGATTGGCGGTTCACTGGCATGTCCCGCCTCCTGCCAACGGCATACTTCCTGATGCAGCACGCCTGTTTGATTGTACTCCCTCTCGCCGCGTTGAATGCTTTCGCATGCGCGTCTCTTATATTGTATTCATGAAACGTTTTTATAAAAATCAAATGTTAGATTCAGAATGTTGTGGCAGACAGTACACTTACACACGAAAAAGGTTTTATTTTGGATACTTATACGTGTTTCTATGTCATAATCCTCATCGTCAAATTAATCGTTTCAACTCGATTATACGAGTTTGGAGATCGTTTGACCCCAAAATCGATATCGCGATCGAAATTCGATTAATTGCACAGCCCTAGTTCATCGTCAATTTCCCTGGTGGAGGTCACTGAGGTAGTTAAACAACTCCGCAGTGGCAAAGCCCCAGGGATTGATGAGATCCAGCCAGAAATGTTAAAAGCTCTGGGTGTTGAGGGGCTGTCATGGTTGACACGCCTACTCAACATTGCATGGGAGTCGGGTACAGTGCCAAAGGAGTGGCAAACTGGGGTGGTGGTCCCCCTGTTCAAAAAGGGGGACCAGAGAGTGTGCTCCAATTACCGGGGTATCACACTTCTCAGCCTCCCTGGTAAAGTCTACTCCAAGGTGCTGGAAAGGAGGGTTCGGCCGATCGTCGAACCTCAGATTGAAGAGGAACAATGCGGTTTTCGCCCCGGACGTGGAACTACGGACCAGCTCTTCACTCTCGCAAGGATCCTGGAGGGGGCCTGGGAGTATGCCCATCCGGTCTACATGTGTTTTGTGGATCTGGGAGAAGGCATATGACCGGGTTCCCCCGGGAGAAACTGTGGGAGGTGCTGCGGGGGTATGGGTGTGGGGGGTCTTCTCCTCAGGGCCATCCAATCCTTGTACTCCCCAAAGCGAGAGCTGTGTCCGGGTTCTCGGCAGCCAGTCAGTCTTCGTTCCCGGTGGGGTGTTGGCCTCCGCCAGGGCTGCGCCTTGTCACCAATCCTGTTTGTGATATTCATGGACAGGATATCGAGGCGCAGTCGTGGTGGGGAGGGGTTGCAGTTCGGTGGTCTGAGGATCTCGTCACTGCTCTCTTTGCAGATGATGTGGTCCTGATGGCATCATCGGCCTGTGACCTTCAGCACTCACTGGATCGGATGGCGGCCGAGGTGTGAAGCGGCTGGGATGAGGAATCAGCACCTTTAAATCTGAGGCCATGACTCTTAGCAGGAAACCGGTGGTTTGCCCACTCCGGGTAGGAAATGAGTCCTTAGCCCAAGTGAAGGAGTTCAAGTACCTGGGGGTCTTTGTTCGCGAGTTGAGGGGACGATGGAGCGTGAGATTGGCCGGAGAATCGGAGCAGCGGGAGCGGTATTGCGTTCGCTTCACCGCACCGTTGTGACGAAAAGAGAGCTGAGCCGCAAGGCAAAGCTCTCGATCTATCGGTCAATCTTCGTTCCTATCCTCACCTATGGTCATGAGGGATGGGTGATGACCGAAAGGACAAGATCACGGGTACAAGCGGCCGAGATGAGTTTTCTCAGGAGGGTGGCTGGCTTCTCCCTTAGGGATAGGGTGAGAAGTTCAGTCATCCGTGAGGAGCTCAGATTAGAGCCGCTGCTCCTTTGCTTAGAAAGGAGTCAGTTGAGGTGGTTCGGGCATCTGGTAAGGATGCCCACTGGGCGCCTCCCTTGGGAGGTGTTCCAGGCACGACCAGTGGGGAGGAGACCTCGGGGAAGACCCAGGACTAGGTGGAGAGATTATATCTCAACACTGGCCTGGGAACGCCTCGGGATCCCCCCGTCAGAGCTGGTCAATGTGGCTCGGGAAAGGGAAGTCTGGGGCCCCCTGCTTGAGCTGCTGCCCCCGCGACCCGACCCCGGATAAGCGGTTTGAAGATGAGATGAGATGAGAACCCCGGGTGGTGCCTGAGGCATCTCTCGAGTTAAGGTAAATATTCAGTTTCTGTCTGGTAATAGGCGCAAAGGCAAACAAGTGTAACGGTGGTCATTCAGTGAAGAACTGATGGACAACGACGTGTTTTTTATCTTCTTGTACCTTCAGATGTCACTGCAGGACCAGGCCATAGAGGCCAGACTGAACTGATGGATGCGTTACCTGGACGCGTTTCAGCCCCCCAAGGCACCTTGGCTTGATAAATGCGGCCGGATGTAGCGCAGCAAACTTGTGTTATTGGTATAAAGCTTTTTCCATAAAACCTACTTATTGGGGCATAGTCAATCTTTTTCTGGCATACTCATGAGTATATGACAGTATTGGAACGCAGGACATGTAGGGTCTGAGTGGCGGCTGGGGAATTTTATTTTAGGGGGGGGGGGGCTAAAAGTTTGTAAACCAAACCCTCTGTAGGGGGGGTCTGGGGGCATTCTTCCCTCAGGGATTTTTTTGTGATTTTCATATACAAACAAAGCATTCTGGTGCATCATTTATTTGCCTTGTAGAATTCAGCAAGTACAAATGCAAATACATCAATAATAACACGAAAGAGAATGTGATTCTAAAATGGGTGAGTTACGGCCAATCTATTGTGTTGGTAACTTCTCTCATAAATCTATCTACAGTCAAGTATGCATTTAGACAAATACGATAAAATATCAATATGATATGTGCAACCTTTTATGTGTGGTTGTTCAAGACACACTGAAGGCATGATGCCACCATAGGTTTGCAGAGAACTACATACAATATACACTTTAAAGGAGTGAGGTGGTGGTGTGGGGTTGTGAGAGCCGCTGTAAGTGTCCATCCTCACGGGAAGGGGGGTGGTTGGTGGGGGGGTGTGAGGGCCGCTGTAACCCGAGTGTCCCATCCTCAGGGGAAGGGGGGGTGGGGGACAGAGAGAGAGAGAGAGAGAGACAGAGAGAGAGAGAGAGAGAGAGAGAGAGAGAGAGAGAGGAGGAGAGAGAGAGAGAGAGAGAGAGAGAGAGAGAGAGAGAGAGAGAGAGAGAGAGAGAGAGAGAGAGACTACATTAAACGTGTTTGCACTGTAACGACTACCAACTGGACTGTTTTTATCACAAACAAAGCAAGCATCATGTCCCGAATGAATTCAATATCAGGCCTCGAATCACAAATAGAATGCAGGGCGACAGCAGGCAATGGAGAAGCTAAATGATTTTCCAAAATCACATCCGAGGTACAGTCCAGAGAGATTCAGCACCAAGTTACAGCAATTAATAATGCTCTATAAACAATTAGATAAGTAGGCTACAATCATGTTCTGATGGCAAAAGTTTCTCTCTCACACACACACACACACACACACACACACACACACACACACACACACACACACACACACACACACACACACACACACACACACACACACACACACACACACACACACACAAACAAAACGTGTTCGCACTGTAACGACTGCCAACTGCACTGTTTTTATCACAAACATTATGAAGCAAGCATCATGTCCCGAATAAAATCCATATCAGGGCAGCTTGTGCCTACCTTATTTGAAGAGAAGCTCGCAAACAGGTGAATCACCATGTCATTGAAGTCCGGTGATGTTTGGATGAGGTCCCGCTTAATAGACAGCATCGCTAGGGGCCTAGGCCGTTGAGCCTATCAGCACGCAAGGGAAACAGAAGAGAGCGCTCCTAGCTAAGCTAGCCGTTAGCCAGTCTTTTCTTTTCGAACCAAGAGGTGCAAAATGAACGATTTTGTCGCGTGTCCTTTTGTTTTATCTGAACATCGTTTGGCCGATGTGCCCCCAGTCTCTTCATTCCTTTTTTTTTTTACTTCTAAAGACATCAACGAAAACGGATGAGTCATTAGATAGTCCAATTCGTTAGGTTAATTAATGCTCGCCATTGTGGTCATGTTTTTTTTTCAATTTTTGCTCCCGCCTCCAACAGTGACCTTCACCAGTGAGAGTTGCTGTCACTGTTGGTTTGGGCTATATTAAAGGTGGGGTATGGGATTTGTGATTCGCCACAGATTTTGAAAATACACAACTCAAATGGTCCTTCTACGCTAACTCTGACACCCATTCCAAGTACACGGACGCGCAATCATGCACGAGCGAACACAGATGCGCGAGAGCGAGCCATTAGCTAGTTAGCTAGCTCCCGTAGCTACCGCAGGATAAGTACAAACAGAAGCTTGTTCTGGGTCACAAGCTTTGAGTACGTTGCAGAAGGGGTCACGCGTGGGGAGCGGGGGAGGGGAAGTGCAGTACAACCGTTTGATTGACGTACTTACTGTCCAATGCCGCTCGGTGGGTCTGGAAATCATTGGCTGAGGTTTTTCGTGCCCGTTCCACAGATGATTGACTTGTTTAATTTTCATGTCAGTACTTCTAACTCAGTGGCTGTAAGTGGGTTGTGATAAGGATTTCAAGTAGTTTTGCAAAAATGGCCAAAAAACAGAATTCCATACCCATCCTTTAATTTAGCCCAAATTTTCTCTAAATCAAGGGGGTATGTCAAAACACCTGTCAATCACGATTGGACGACACCGATTGGATGCTGATTTTCTTGAGCGTGGGCATAGAAAAATCAGCCAAGACAGATCGTCTGGGCTGACTTTTCTAAGCCCACACAACATGTCTATATGTATCTCCTGCGTTTTTTTGATTATTTGGTGCTGTTGCTTCTCCGTTGCACCAAAATCAACCAATTCTAAGTTTTAGTAATTATTATATTTTAATATTTTCATTAATTTAATAATGTTCTCATGTTTATTGTAAAAGATATGGAGGGCTTAGCCCCACTGGCCCATAGCCGTCCCTGAGACCCATACAACTGTGTATGGTGTTGCGTTGACCACTCTTTGTGTAAATGAACAAGCTGTTCAGGACTGGTGTTAGCGCTACAAATAGGCCTATGATGTCCAATTAGGTACTGATGTTAGCCTCAAGGCCATGTGGTCTCAATAAAGCATAGAATACATTTATTTACATCAGTGTGTGCAATGTTTGATGGCAAAAAAAGGTTAAGTTGCTACATATATATACGGCTATCGATTGAGCTCTCTGAAAATGGATGTGTAGGATATTTTCTTCTTGCTGTCCATAGCCTTATATGATGTTTGTTCTGTGTTTTTAAATCCTAAGTTGCATAAACCCTATGAAGGTTTTGTATTTGTGTGGGAGAGTGTTGCACTGAGGGTAAAACTCTCTGAACAGAACTTTTGAACAAATCAAAAGAACGTAGGACTACTAATTTCCAACCTTCTTTTAATGTCTCGATGATTCTGCCTGGGGACCGAAAACCTATGCATGCCTATTCCGTGTAGAAATGATGTCCATATACCCATTTATTTGTATAAAGAAAATACAAATATTCAATGCTGTACTTTTTATATTGGCATATCTGGCAGGGGTCACGTGAAGAGACATTGAAACTCCGTAACAGAAGAAAGTCTCTCCTCAAGTCGTTCACATTAGGCCTGCGTAATGGTGTCGTACTGAACGACCCATTTGATCCAGTCGAGGTAGTTTCGCACCTTGGTATAGACACCAGGATAATAAGCGTGTGCACAGCTGATGCCCCAGGACACAATGCCCTCAAATGTATTGTTACAGATAAGCGGACCTCCAGAATCGCCCTATAAGAGAGAAGAGAAAAAAATAGTTAACATGCATGTTAAGATCAGTCATAGCATTTTTAGATTGGATTACAATTCGGAATTTCAAACCAAATCTTCCACGCTACCAAACTCACCTGACACGAGTCTTTGCCGCCAAAGCGCGAGCCCGCGCAGATCATGTTGTCGGTGATCCTGAACCAGTAGTAGTACTTGCAATTGGGGATGAACTCCACGTCCACGACCCTCAGCACGGGAGACAGGAACTTGTTGTACACCCTCGTCAGCCCCCAGCCACTGACCGAGCACCCGCTGCTACGGTCCAGCTCCGGCGTGCTCTTGGTCGGCAGGGTGACAGGCTGGACCCTGGAGTTCAGTTCAGCGGGTCGGTCGAGCTGCGTGTGCCGAACGAACGCTAGTTAGTTAATGAAGCTTTTAAAAAAAAAAAGAAAATAAAAGTCACTTGTGCCTGAAATATAGTTATATGTAGCCTACTGGCTACTCTTTACGAAAGCCGTAGATAGTTAATCGTTTTAATATTTCATGGTAGTGATTATCTACAGGTTTGGTTCTGTGGGGGGAGGATTTTGTTTTGCAGTAATTTTGAGCCATACCTTGACCAGCATAAGGTCATTGTCGAAAGTCCTGTAGTTGTACAGGTAGTGGACGACGACTTTGGAGACATTGAACCTTTGCTCAACACCTTCCTCTTGATATAGGTTGTGTTCACTCAGGACCACTGTAAATAAGTGAGCCCTTGAAGAGCAACACAACTGTTAAGGGCAGTGACGCAGGCACCCAGAGGCAGTCATGGTTTATTCTCTTTTTTTAATAACCTCAAGGTGCTCTCAAAGTAATGAAGAGAAACTAGTACAGTAAACAAACAGATATAAATGATTAGGAGGATATGACAGAGACCTGGGTAAATTGGTCTTCCACCTCTTTTTGAAAGAATGTTTTGCTAAATCGTTTATGCGAAGGCCTACCTACAAGAAATATATTATGTCATCAAACTAACAAGTGCAAAGCAGAAAGGAATTGAATCCCCAAACTAAACAACTTTTAATTTGCGGTTTGCATGACACTTATTCAGACTTAAAAATACAGTTGGATACATATGCCTTTTATCGATACCAATAGACATCTCTATTGTCCATATTATACCTCTGAATGGCTTCTGTATGGAAGTGCAGTAACTCACGGTCTCCAGCAGTGGGCGGCACACACCAGCCACAATCTATTGATGAGGGTGGCCCCGCAGAAGTGGCCGTTTCTGTACTGGAGCGAGGCTTGATACGGTATGGCGTAATTTTGCACTTCCACGCCTCCAATTATTCTATCTCCATCCTGCTCTTCCACAGCTCCGATAATTTTATCTCCTTAGAACAGAGGGTCGCTAAACCAATCAATATATGTAAGAAATATCTGCACCTCAATTCAATTTGATTTGATTCATATAGACTCACAGACATTGGAACAAAGATCACTTCAAAGACCAAGAAGGGAACAATGCAGGAACAGTTTACCTGTTCTGATGAGTAGGATCACAAAGAGTAGTAAGAAATGGCAGGGATGAGCTGCAGTCATCTTGCCTAACAGCACAAGAGAAAGAAAAATTGGCCAGTATTATAGGCATAAATACCACAAAATGAGGTCAATAACATATATAACAACAATTATAAAACTAGCCTGATATCTATATCTGTTGGCCACCAAAGAGGTAGGTTCTGTGTTTTGGCATGACAAATCTAATCTAAACCCAACTAAACTGAACTTCATGACTCCACTCCACCACCAAACAACACAATCCCAGATGGTATCTTATCAGAGTACGACAAAGACAATAGATGAAGAGTAAATAAAGTCAAGGTAAAAGGGGCATGATGTCAGCCACTGTCGGTGGGCTCACCTTCGCCGTTAAAGCGCAGTTAATATCCCCAGATTTCAGGCCGTTCCAGTCCCTCATCCAGTCGCACTTCAGCCTTATGTCCTTGCCTTCCCCAACACAATGCAGACGGAGTACTTGAGAACCTTGGGCCTGTTTTATACCGTAACAATATGCTGGCTGTCATTGTCCCCCCCACCCCAGCCTTGCTTTTGTCCACCCCACACAGCTCAGTGTCAGAGTTAACGCTGATGCTAGCTCCCTTATACTTTGGTTTCACTCAGACAAATAGACACACACACACGCACAAACACACACACACACACAGGTGACACGTCTACATGGATGCGCACGCAACAAACGCCACACATGCCGGCGTGCACTACAAATATACATGTAAACAAAAACATGCGTACATCACACACACACACACACACACACACACACACACACACACACACACACACACACACACGTACACAAACTCTCTCACACACACACATGCACAAACTCAGCACATACACAAACTCTCACACACACACACGCACACAAACACACACACACACAGACACACACCGGCACACACACAAACACAAACATCAGAGAGAGACTGACCTAGTACACGACAAAAGCGATGGTCTTTTCCTTTATTAGGACTCTCCTTCTCAGGTTATTGTGCTGGTGTATTAAGTCTATTGTCCGCTAGTGGTAAGAAAGTCAATCTTCAGGGAGGTGAAATCCCAGAGTGATTATAGAATAGGCTTGCCAGACATGGTGCATTGTGCTGTGTGATGCCATGGGACAACAGACTAGCAGAATAGCTTGTCAGACTTGTCTGCTTTGGATCAACAGTTTCTCTATTTATTCCGCGCCATAGCACCATTCTGTTAGATGTTTCCAATATGAAGATTGACATAATTCATAATTTTAACAAATTGAATTGAATGAATCCATTGATTGCACTATAAGTAGTGCACTTGGCTATGGTTGTTTACTTGGTCTAATTGTTTACTTGTGTATTCCAAGATACAGACTAAACATGAAGAATCAACTGACTTTCGAAAAAGTACTTTGGTTGTTGTTAATGTCAACCAAGCATGGGGGTATATAGATGTAAAGACAGGGAGGCAGAGATGGAGACTGTGAACCAGCTCTTTCAATAACTGTCCTGGATGGAAAAAGGGGTCTTTGTATTACTTCGGACATCCTCTGAACCAGATTGTCCTTCGGTGATCCACTGTCTACCTCATGTCAATTGAAACACAGATTACAATTTTAATCCGATCAATATCTCTCTAATAGTCACATTCTCTTTCTGTTAGGTGTTCCCATGATTGTTTGGTGTCCACAGGGGTAAAGCCCACTGAATCCAGAGTACCACCCATAAGGTCCGACCACAGGTCCCCAAGGTGCTAACCCCGCCCTGAGGGGATAATTGATACTGTGGCTCTTCTACCCTCAGGCGCCAGAGTGATCTGACAAAAGGATCTGTATTTCACTGTGCTTGTCTGTTTTGTCCATTTGTGTGTGTGTGTGTGTGTGTGTGTGTGTGTGTGTGTGTGTGTGTGTGGTGTGTGTGTGTTGTGTGTGTGTGTGTGTGTGTGTGTGTGTGTGTGTGTGTGTGTGTGTGTGTGTGTGTGTGTGTGTGTGTGTGTGTGTGTGTGTGTGTGTGTGTGTGTGTGTGTGCACGTGCATGTGTGTGTTTGTGTATTTGCAGGAAGCACATTCAAAACCAAAACAAAACATAGCAATAACATGCAACAAAGTTTTCTGCATGTGAATGTATAGGGATATTTATTTGAATCTTTGCTCCAGTATTTATATGGAGTCAACACTCAACACGTCATCTTTATCATTAATTTCTTTTCACAAGGAACTGTGTAAAAAGAAAACTACTTCCTGGTCTTACAACAATATTGTCGAGGCAGTATTCCTATGAAAAGCGTTGCATAAACTGACTCAGAAACGAGCCGTTTGTGAGCAGTTTTCCTGATTGGGATAACGGTGGAGATGGAGTTTGGTATCTCCAAGAGCAGCGGGTTAGTCGGCCACCAGGGAATACCTGACATGGGCCCACGCGGCTGCCTCATGCATCCTACCAGGAAAGCATTAAGGATTCAGCGCTGTGTGTAGGCCAAGAGGCCCGTCACTTGTGACCCTATTCCCATGTGGAGCAGGACTCGCTGACTCATCAGAAGGTTGATGAGGATGGTGAAGAAGTTGCATGGTGAAGATGATGGTCATGAAGGATGTCCATGGTGATGGTAGTGATGTTGGAGAGGATGCCAGTGATGACACGGACGGTGGTGAGGGTGGATGAAGATGAGGGCGATGATGAAGCTGGTGAGGATGACGCTGATGACACTGATGACGAAGCAAATGCAGGTGATGAAGAAGATGATGGTGGTTTTTTTGAAGATGACGGTGTTGAAGAGGGTGGTGGTGAAAATGAGGCTGTTGATGATCAACGCGAAGACGACGCTGATTGTAGTGATGGTGACATCAACACATGCAATTCTCACAGAGAAAAGAACGTGTGCGCCAAAGACACACTGATACACACCAGACACAACACTGCCAGAAACACACACACGCACACACAAACACACGCACACACAGACACACACACAACACACACACACACACACACACACACACACACACACACACACACACACACACACACAACAAGCACACAAACACACGCACACACACGCGCAACACAGACACGCACACACAAACACACAACACACACACACACACACGCACACACAGACACACACACAACACACACACACACAGCACACACAACACACACGCACACACACGCACACACAGACACACAAACACACACATGCACACACAAACACACAGACACACACACACAAACACACACGCACACACAGACACACACACACACACACCCACACACAAACACACACACACACACGCACACAACCACACAGTGGGCAGCCCGGTGGAAACATTTCACCGGGGGTCGGCTGCACTGATGACACTGAGGCTGCTGATACAGTACAGATGAACGGGCGCCCGCTCAGCACCCGGCGTTGCCATGGCAACAACGCCAGGCCCCTCTCGACACGTCGGCCGTCGCTCGCAAGGGGAAGCAGGACGGTCCATGAAAGTGAACTTTGTTTCCTCTCTCTTTCTGTTTTTTTTTTCTCCCTCCCCCGTCCCCGCAATCGTTCTCCCTGCCTTCCCCTCACTTTTATATCCACAGAGCCCGCTGTTCTACTGTCCAAAGACGATGAAATGGAAAGTGTTCCCCCTCCCCCCCCCCCCCCAAGGGGAAACGTGAGGATGGATGGATGGAAGAGATGAGATTAGTCCCTTTCCACGGGGGGAGTGTGTTTGGTGGCTGGCGGTGGTGCCAGGTACCAGTTGATCCGCGGGTCTAGTGCAGACAGAACCCCTCTACCCTCTCTCTCTCTCTCTCTCTCTGCTGGAACCTTCCTCCATGGCTGCTATCAAACCACTGCTGCTCCCTCTGTGTTGGGGGCTGCTCGGTCTCCGCGCCGCTGACTGTGAGTACATGCTTTACAGATGTGGCACAGTGTTTGTCTTTTCTTGGGAGGGCCAGACGTCAAAGATGTCCCATCTTCTTGGGAGTGTAACAAAAAACGAAATACAGGGAATGTGTGTGAATATTCCCAGCAAACAAACACCCCTGTTTCCTTTATGCCTTTTAGCCTCGGGCCCATGTACTGTATAGTTTGCCATGTTGCGTAACGCCAAGCAGGCTAAGCCCTCTCTAATGTTTCAGAGCGCAGTGTGAGATGGCGACACTAGAAGGTCAGGTCATATTGGATTTCCTGTCTCTCATAGGGACTTCCCTGGTCACTTCCATATACAAATAAATGGGTCCGGGTTACTGGCCCTAATGGCGTCTTTTATCATTCCTGCATGTTGGACAAAAAGCGGATATTTTGTTGTTTTTTTGTCCTGAACCTTATTTTGTCTAATAAACTCTGAGTGAAACTAAACCGGTGGCTATTGGAAAGATAATGCAGATGGCATTAGAAAGATTCAATTAAAGTACACAAAGAGGCTGACTTTTTGGGATAGTTTTATGATGCCTCTCATAGCTTTGGCTCTTCTCCTTAATTTCTCTTCTCTTCGTTCTCTTTCTGCTGCTCCTTCTCTTCCTCCTTCTATTTCTTCTCCTCTTACTCCTTAGCCTCCATCCTCCAGCTCCTTCTTCTTCTTCTTCTTTTCTTCTTCTTCTTCTTCTTCTTCTTCTTCTTCTTCTTCTTCTTCTTCTTCTTCTTCTTCTTCTTCTTCCTTCTTCTTCTTCCTTCTTCTTCTTCTTCTTCTTCTTCTTCTTCTTCTTCTTCTTCTTCTTCTTCTTCTTCTTCTTCTTCTTCTTCTTCTTCTTCTTCTTCTTCTTCTTCTTCTTCTTCTTCTTCTTCTTCTTCTCCTCCTCCTCCGTAGCCTCCTCCCCCACCTTTTCCTCCTGCATCTCCTCCTCATTTTCCTCCTCCACCTTCTCCTCCTCCTTCCCCACCTCCATCCTTCTCAGTTTTTTTGTCATCTTCTTCCACCCCTTAACAAAATGCACCCTCCAATATTTGTGTCTCCCGCTCTCAGGCCAGGTGCGGCCGCAGGGCCGGATCGTGGGTGGGTACACCCCAGCACCCAACTCCATTAAATACATAGTGTCGCTGCAGAGCACCCGGGGGCAGCACTTCTGCGGTGGGGCTCTGGTGCACAGGTACTGGGTGCTGACTGCAGCACATTGCAACATCGGGTAAGGAAAGGCCTTCTCACGTCAAGGGCGGGTGTTTGACAGGCTGGGGAGTAGTTGTTCTGTTGTCGTCGTCCCCCACCACCCATTCGCGGAGGGTTCCATACAACCTGAAGGGGTTTATTTCTCCATAACAACCGACTAACTATACATTATCCCACTTATTACACGGCTTTACGAGTGAAATAAATAATAAACAATAGATAATAACCCACAATGATTCAGCAGCGACAAGGATTCGTCGGTAAAGTTTATCAGTTTATCAGTTGATCAGAGCGCTGTCCCTAGCAACGGTCCGTTGTGCACATGACGACGGTCCGTTATACAGAAATAACAGACCGCAGAACGCAGCGCTGGACCAATCAGAGAGCAGCATTCAATAGAGCCGTGTAATAATGAATTGTATCTTAGGGCGCTTTACTTGCGTTTCACGTGGAAACAGCTCTTGTTTAGAGAATGTTTTTCATTTATATTGACTCCATATTTCTATAGGCTTCGATATGTTTCTGTTAGTAGTTTTTCATTTTATCCTCTTTTATTTTTTTTACAGTTATTTCTATCTTTTTTTACTTTTGTGAATTAGGCTTGTCTGTCATTTCGGCTAACAGCGAACCGTTTGGATCTCACCAGGGCGGCTGTATTTGAGCAGGCAGCCATCCTGACACCTTCACACCGCAGGGCGCAACGTGATCTCTGTCTCAATCAGAACACAGAGAACATCACGGACATAAGATCCTAGAACACTGACAAAACAGCACTTTGATCCTCAATGGTTACGTCTCAATGGGTTAAAACCATGTTTTACGTGTATTTTGAAACTCACATCTGTGAATAATATAAAGCTTTTGTTTATCAGGTTAATATCAGGGATACCATTTTCGGGTTATTTTATAATTACATATTCCGATAAATGTAAGCCTTAGGGTAGTCCTCCACTGTGAATCATTATCAAGCTCACGCACAACCACACACACAGGCACAACAACACGCAACAATGGAATCGTTGTGTGCATCTGGAGTGTTCAAACTTGAAACTCTCTGCTCCCACGGTCCACAAGGGCGGAGCATATGATGGTGGTAGCAGGGGACTACGCCATACGGACCTTTGAAGGCACCGAACAGTATTCCAAACCTCGCCTGCTCCTCACACACCCCCTCTACAACAAGAGCACCAACAACGCGGACATCATGCTCATCAAGGTGTTTGGCACAAAGCACCCTCTGCTTCTGTGATGGGAGGTCAATCAGTGACTTTTATTCACTTGTCACTCGTACAAATATTTTAAATAATTGTATCAATGAAAAAAACGATTGACTTCGACCAAACCAAGAATTTTCGAGAAAATGTTTTTTTTTTTGTTGACCTTTAATTCAACCAACAAAAGTGAATTGAAGAAAATTAAAATTCCATTCCTGATTTCTGATTCATTCAAGTAAAAGCTCATCTTTGGTCCCCTTGTGGATGTCCCCTGTAGCTGCGGGCCCCCGTGGTGCTGAACCGCTACGTGTCCCTTGCTGCCCTCCCTAGACAGGGCACGGGCGTCACGGAGGGCCAACTGTGTCGGGTGTCTGGGTGGGGCTACACCAGCCTGGTCGGGGGCCAGGCGCCCTCCACTCTGAGGACGGTCAATGTGCCCATTGTGTCCACCGCGAGGTGCAATGACAGCCTGTCTTTCGGCGGGAACATCACGGCCAACATGATCTGCGCCGGCTTCCGGAGCGGGGGCAAGGACGCATGCAAGGTACGGCACAACCATACCTTCTAGACTTTGTGATTCTGTAGAACTGCAGATTTTAGAGAAAGGATTTCAAAGAAATGTTCATGTGTTAGAAGGTGTGTGTGTGTGTGTGTGTGTGTGTTTGTGTGTGCGTGTGCGTGCGTGCGTGCGTGCGTGCGTCTCACATCTCGTGGTCGGAAAGTGTACAATGTTTTTTTCCCACATTTCTTCCTTTGCTCTGATTTGCATTTGTTTTTTAGCAACTCGGGTCCAATTCCCCCCGAAAACACTCAAATTAAACAGTTCATTGTATTTCCATGAATTGTCATTGACTTGGTGTGATGATGCAGAGCATTGCTCCCCGTTGAGAGTCAAAAAGCATTCTGTAGGCTGCCATCAGGGTAGGAGAACAAGGCAGAACAAACCATTGCATCAATAAGCTTTGTTTTAGAGTTTTCTATATAATTGAACAGATTTTGCGATCTGAATCTGTGCCGTGATCCCAGCCTCTAGTCCAGTGGTTCCCAACCTTTTTTGACCAGTGTACCCCTTGAGCTGGTTTCCATGTTAAAAGTACCCCCTCTCTCATGTGGATTATTCGCCTTAATGTGTACTTATATTTAACCCTTTGTCTTTCAATCTAATCCAACTGCTGATTTAAATAATATATACAATTATTGTGAGTAAAAAAAAATACATTTTATTCAGTTTAATGAAAAACTTGAGCTTGCTTGTCTTTCAAAAGCTTTTAGCTAGTTTCGCGCGCAACCGCAACAAGAACCTTTTTTTTAAAGCGCAAACGTGAACTACAGACGTCTGACACATCTGATGTCGCCACTTTTCATATGATGTGCATTGTAGTGTTACAATCACTGAGGAAAAACTGTTAATCGCTTATGCGAAAATAGACTTATGGGACTTAAAATAGACTTAAAATTCCTAATATTTTTTTTTGGATGCTGTAGGCTAATTTATTATCTTTTTGCGTACCCCCTGCAATTCCCTCGCGTACCCCCTAGGGGTCCGCGTACCCCCGGTTGGGAATCACTGTCTTGAGGGTCTCCAACCTGGGCGTGGCGGCGATATAACAAGAGGGTGTGGCTTCTGTCCGGTCTCCTTAGGGAGACTCCGGCGGGCCCCTGGTGTGCGAGGGGCGTGTCTACGGCCTGGTGTCCTGGGGCAACGGCTGTGGCAACGCCAAGTTCCCCGGAGTATATACGGCAGTGTCCAAGTTCCGTCGCTGGATGGACCGCATCATCTACGGCTCTTACCTGCGCTGCACCAGAGAAGTACTGGACGAGTACTAGACTGGGCGCCAGGGAACAAGTACTAGACTAAGTACCGGGAGAAGTACTAGACTGGGTGCCAGGGAACAATTACTAGACTAAGTACCGGGAGAAGTACTAGACTGGGTGCCAGGGAACAAGTACTAGACTAAGTACCGGGAGAAGTACTCCTGTTTCACCGAGAGTGGGAGAGTTTTGTCCAGACTGTTTTTTATGCACTGTTATAGAACATCCCCCCCCCCCCCCCTTTCAGAGGCTGTGCCTTTGAACCTTTTGAATGGAGGTAACCTCATCTGATGTTTTACCGTAAATGCCAACAACAATTAAAAGACATTTAATACCTATAAAGTCATCACTTTTGTATTCAACAAATATCTAACACTATCCTTTACAAATGAGTCACTGTTGGTTTTGCTATATTCACAGCGGTATTCCATTTTTCAACAATATCCTCTATAAATAAAATTGGATTTTGAACAGTGGACCATTCAGTATATTCATTTACCTGGCTCACTCTGTCTTTGTTGGTTTAAGCTCGACAAAGTTGCGACCGAAATCGGCATACTTCCAGTCAGTAAGAGACCACACATGGGATGGATAAGACAGGGGCTCTCAACCGATAGAACTGCATAAATAACTGCCATGGACATGTGCTCACAGAAGGGGGGACTTCGAGATCTTATCCGCGAGTTGTATTGCTGTCTCCGGTTTAGTGTGTTGCTGTGATCATGACAGGATGCCTGGCCACCCTCTGCTTTCCTTCTCAAGGTTTCTCCCTTGATCATTAAGGGAGTTTGTCCTTGTCCTTTAGGGTGCTAGGCTTAGGGGGTGTCATAAAATATGGCCTGTAAAGCCCTTTGAGAGTGTAACCGTGATTAAGGGGCCACATAAATACTACTTTCTCTACTTGATTGTAGAGTGAGTGGTGGAGCCTAGCTCTTCTCTTTCTCTGTAAATAGTTAGTCTGCTATTGAAAAAAGAATCACTTTCACCCTCTGGACGTCATTATCTTTATGTTTGACGAAGCATGATCATGGGAGGAGTTATAAGACCCATACGATGATCTCCGTTATTCAGAGCACAAAGGGAAAGGTTCTCAGGTTGTATAGAAACATGTGGAGAGGTCGAAGTTCAGAACGCTGTATTGTTTTTCTTAACTGCAGAAGATATTCTACTGGCCAATGCATCAACTAGTCTCAGTATGGTCGCTAAACAGCACGCTGGCCGGAGGAACAGAGATCTTCTCTAGATAGGACGCTGGTATGAGGGATGGTTGCAGGGCTCTACGGGAGCACACCATTCAGTCATATTATACACGGGAGTAGTATTAGTATTTACTAATGTCAATTCTTTCAGTTCAATATTCTTTTCCAGGTTGTATCTGCTTTCCTCACCTCTCATCCCACCGCCGGTGGATACTTGGCCACGCCAGCGTGTCTGCGCGCTGCTAGCTAGATGTGATGGCAGAGCGATGGAAACGATATCTGACCAAGACGCCCTGGCACTGGGATGAAATGACGCCATGCCCTTTGCTGCGGCGTGTATTTTCTGGAATTAAGATTTCAGTGTCAACTCATTTGTACAAACACCAGACGCGCACACGCTAATGCGCCTCGGTGGCTCCTGACTGAAGGTTCCTGCACAACACAGCTCACACTGGAGTGTATTTGTCGACCCTTTTGTAGCTTACTCTTGGGTCTCTTTTATTTGGTATTTGGTCCGCTGTGAAATCTTGACGCGTCAAAGCATCTTCTTTGTCAAATATATGTTTTGCTTAAGTGTAGCATCCAAACTTAAATGTTGTCTGGGAATAGCCGATGAGACTGTCATGTTACTGATTCCGCAGGTGTGTGTGTGTTTGTGTGTGTGTGTGTGTGTGTGTGTGTGGTGTGTGGTGTGTGTGTGTATGTGTGTGGTGTGTGTGTGTGTGTGTGTGTGTGTGTGTGTGTGCGCGCGCGTGTGCGTCTGTCTGTCTGTCTGTGTCTCTGTGTGTGTGTGAGTGCACGATTGTGTGTGAGCTTGCCCGCGGGTGTGGGTGTTTGTGTGTGTGAGTGTGTGTGTGTGTGTGTGTGTGTGTGTGTGTTGTGTTTGCGAGAGTGCCTGTGTGTTATACACAGAATATGTTAACCATGAGGTAAATCATATGCTAATCATCAGGGATAGGGTTCATGCCCTAGGTCACTGAAGCCACACCACAGCAGCCTATGAACACACTGCCATCCTTTAGCCAGGTCTCACGCTCTGGGTGTGCGCCGCTCTTCTGATCACACACCATGGACGAGTTGTCATGGAGCGTCATCTGCACGCGGCGTCACCATAACGTCTAAAGAAGGACGAATCCGTCATGATCTCACTGGAATAAAAACGGGGGGGGGAACCTTTCGCTTGATACACACAGTCTGGCGAATGGATCGTTAGTACATTGCGGCTCCGTACTGGAAGCCACGCCAGGCCGCCTCAGAAACCCCCACCACCCCCACCCTCCTCCCAGTTGGTCCTTGACGTGCTCCCTGGCCAGGTCTCCCAGGGATCCGTGTTTTGCATCGCTGCTCAATTTGCATTTCTTCCTCCGATATTTCGTGCGACGGGTCCAGCCGCTCCAGATCAGAAGGCGCTTCACTGCACATTTTTTTTTCCCTTCCCATCGTCTTCCGCCGTGCGTCCACATTTCAATTGCGATACGCACACAAACCAACGGGACATTATTGAATGATGTTGCCGAGGCTTTCCAATCGGTGAAACTGAGGACATTTTTTTTATTCGATCGTTGATTTCGTTGGGTGGCGCACCGACCGACGGGGACACGTGCCGCCTTCGAGGTAAACACACAGGGCTCCGTCGCCTCGGCTCGTGTCGTGTCGTGTTTTCTTTGTTTTTTTGTCATCGCCAAACGCCACACATTTTGATCATCGAGCTATTCGTTTTCCTTTTGCGCTTCGGTGATACCCAGACGCCTTTTGGAAATGTCGGAAGTGCTGCCTTTCAACGAGGAGAAAATGAGTCATTACGGAAACGAAGGCGAAGAGGGACACCTTTCCTTCACCTGTGGTCTCCAAGACACCAACAACTTCTTCAACGGGCCACAGAATAAACGCCCTCCGAAACTCGGACAGATAGGCAGGAGCAAACGGGGTAACTATTGGATGGAGATGTTCATATTTAATGGTGATGTTTTCATTGCGCACATAACCGACCGAGGGGCCATGGTAGAGGACCTATCGATCCGAGGCCAGGCATGCCTTCACCCCGCTGGGGTAGACAGCGCGTTATGTGGAGAGACGGACACCCATGTATTGCTATGCCGTCCAGCCCTATGTGTAGAATGGCTTTTTGTTGTAATCGCATTGCAACATAAGTTCAATGCGCATTGCGCGCGTTCGGGCTGTCCAATGCTCATTGCATGATGCCCAACAGGACTCCTGACCAACGGCATGTCCCGAATAATGGAGCATATTGAGATTGACGTGTCCGGATCGTTTTTTTAAAATAATTCTTGTCAAGCCAACAGACGTGCCTTTCCCCCAATATTCTTTGCACTGCACCCGTATCCCCTCCACCCCTAAATTTTCACAGATGCATTTACACACGCGTGCACAGACCTACAATTCCATAAACAAGCACGCGGCTCCTCACAGAAACGTGCCTAAATTACAAAGGAGAAAGAGAACACGAGCCACGAGGGCACTATGGTGGTGGAAGTGCGTCGTAGGTAGATGTTGGATACATCGTGTACATTCACACATGCGCACCACCAGACTTTACACACACAACACACACACACACAACACACACACACACCACACACACACACACCACACACACACACACACACACACACACACACACAACACACAGCAACTAACTATGAGCGCAAAGCAGAGACGACTACCACTGTGTGTGCATGTTATCTCTCTGCGCATATAGGATGGTGTTTGTGTGTGTTGTGTGTGTGTGTGTCGGATTGTGCGTGCGTATGGGGTGTGTGGGTGTGTGTGTCGGGGGAGGGGGGGGAGGAGAGTGACTGATGGAACTCTCCTCCTGCTGCAGCCACAGTTGACGAAAACGATGACGGAAGGCCCAGAAAAACGGAACAGAGAAGACGCCCACGGAGGCTTAAGAAAACGGCACCCTGCCCCCCCCCCCCTCAACCTCCTTCCAACCCAACTCCACTCTCCCCCCCCCCTCCCCCCCATCGATCCATCCCAAACGGACACTCTGGAAACGTTAACTAAAAAGAGAATGGCGATGATGTGCCATTTAATCCAAGACACTGTAATAAGCACTTTCTCTCATTGGCCAGCAAGCGGCAACTCCCCCACCCTCCCCTATCCCTCTCTCCCACCTACCACCCACCACCCCCGCCACCCAGACGTGTTCCAGCCATGGACGTGGTCTGGACACTGGGCCCCGCGAGTAAGGCAAGAACCCCTCCTCTCCCCCCCTCTCTCGCCTTCCTTCCTCCTCTCTCCTTTTCCCTGCCTCTGCCTGGGTAAATCTCTTCTTCCTCCTACCTCCTCCCCATACACACACACACACACACACACACACACACACACACACACACACACACACACACACACACACACACACACACACACACACACCACACACACACACACACACACACACACACACACACACACACACACACACAGTAACATATACACATGTCACTTTTGATCTGAGGGGTTTACTCCGTTCATCCATTCATTGGCAGCAGACAATAGAGTGAGGGGTTCTTTGGGCCAAAGCGACGCTGTCGAAAAAACGCAGAAATCAGGGACAGGATGAATCTGTAAATGTCATGTAAAAACCAACACACCACACACACACACACACACACACAAACAGAAAAGCACACGCTCACTTCCTTCTATATCAAATCATCACCGACGCGCTCCTCAGTTCGGACTGAGGGCAACGGGAGTTAGCTTGAGAGTCTGTAAATATGGAAAGGGTAGCCCATATTTTCTTGCACAAAAACGTGAAGAAGCGCTATAACATTTTGTTGTTCTCTGTCTGTATAGAAGACTCTATTTATTGAACCTTTTGAAGATATCTCTTGTTTCCAGGGACCGAGACCCAAGGGACTGTTTTTTTGTATGTTGAGACGACGGAATGAAAGTGCAGGTTTACGTTTTTTTTATGACTTTCTTTTGTTATTCTCGATGTTGCCTGTGTGTATTTTGTTTCTGTTCCGTTTTTGTTTACCATGCTTTGCAGCTAAGAGTCATTTTAACCGGTGTACCTCCCAGCGTTT